>OX459113.1:11820093-12130950 GCA_949775065.1 Brachyopa scutellaris
TTAGTCATGCTGTCATGCCATGGTGAGATAATTAATCTTAGCCGAGTGTTGTTTCGTAATTGATATTCATTCATATTCTGGGATGGGAAATTGGACTAAATCCAATTTGGGAAGAGCGCTATTCGCACCAGGTTTGCCTTTGAATAAATGAGAAATAGTGAAATAGAATCAGTCGTGTTTGTGGCTACCTAGTAAACTAAACTCTTATCATTCATCCAGTAGAATAGTGTAATAAAATGGATCTAGGTGTAGGAATAAATAAAGTAAGATCAAATATACACTACTGTGCACTCGTGTGTACATTTACACAGATTCCTCATGAGTATTGTATTGTGAAGTGTTTTCTGTGCAAAAGCAGTACAACTCGTTTTATTTTATGAGTTGATGCAATCGTTGTTTTGCGCAAGTACTATTCGTGAAAGCCTATTAAAGACGTTTCTATGATCTGCTATTACGGATCTTAAGAAACGGATTCGGTTAAAAGTTATCGTTACTCTAAGTTTGATGAGAAAAAAACAACACTAATGATGTGACCATTCGTAGTATGCCATCCGCTTTGTGATGTCCCTTTTTAAGTTCCTTTTCACTTGAGAACACGTCTGTGTTATTATTTTCTGAGTCATTCAATGTATCATTGTCTATTCGTTTCAGTTAATAGCCATGACTTCGGAGACTGAATTTCTTAAATGTTATAGTAAAATTAAATTGGGATACTCCGATGTTATAAAGCATATCGACGCGGCTGTCACCCTAGAAGAAGAAGAACAAACCGTCGATGCCATACGCAGTTACACCAAATGTGTGGAGGCAATAGAAGCAATTTTCGCTATTCCAGTTGGCCTACCAGACAACGTAGAAACTGTAGAAAACCAATGGAATGATGCTTGTACCATTATTCAAAAGCTGAAAACATTCCGATCAGAAGTTATCTATCGACGTATGACGCTTACATCCAAAATGGAAGCTGTAGATGAAGAAGCTAATGAGGCGACTTCAGAAAAAGATCCAACTGCACCAATTCCAAAGAAGATAGCGGCTGCTGTGCAATTATCGCCAAACTGTGATCTGAAAAATTCTTCGCCATTCGCGATAGCTAACGAATCCGGTATCCCAATGACATACCGGCAAATCATTAAAGGACTACGAGAATCAATGGGTAAAGCAGAATCGCCTTTATCATTTGACACCATCTTCGAATCGCACGCAAAATTGTATAAAATTCAATCAACCGGAGCTGTGACTAGTGTAGAGGTAAAATAATACACTTTTCGATGAAATATACCTGACTATTATTTTTATCAAATTTGTTACAGGGTGGTACGCATTTGTCTTTGGCTATCATAGGTACAGATTCCCCAGAGTGGAAATATCTAAACAACATGTACTTTATTCACTGCCCAATGACTGTCGGTGACGAGCAGTCACAACAAGAGCTGTCGTGGGTTTATCCACTCGTTCCTGGCGTTACTACTTGCTTTCGCACCGAATATGGCGCTTACATATTCCCCGACATGGAAGCTGACGAGCCCGGCTCAGCTTTTGGCATAATTCTCGAAGGGCAGGAACCAGAGTATAACCAATTTTGGCTAGACCTTATCGAAGCCATCATAACTGGGGAAGTTCTAGAGATCAAAGAAGGAAAAACTAGTGCGCAGAGTGATATAAGCACGACGGTTTCAAAGTCCATTGTGGGTACGGCTGATTTTATTGCTAAAAATCTAGTGAAGGGCGCTGAAAAGACAGGAGAGCTTATGGTGAAGTCAACGCCGTACTTGATATCGAAGATGTCTCAAGCTCCAGCAGATACTCCTCCAGTTTCGTCGAAAGTTCAAACTTCAGTTGAGGTGGCCAAAAGTGTGACTGGAGCAGCTGCTGGAGTCACTGGGTACATAGCTGGAAAGGTTGGCTGTGCAACAATGGCTATTGGGCGCTTCTTAGCGCCGCACATTAAAACTCAAGGGACAACGATACTATCCAAAGGATTCGGAATGACCGAACAAGATGCACAAGACAAGGTTTGTAGACTTGCGAGCATTTTACCATAATGGAATCGTTGTCTTTAAGAAAAAATGTAAATTTAATTTCTTTCCAGATGCAAGGCGCTCTTACCATTGCTGCCGGTGCAATTGAAGGCTTTAGTACCGTCTTCAATGGGCTTGAGGATTCAGCTAAGATTTTGGGCACTAGTCTTAGCAATAATTCTGTTAAAATCATAGAGCATAAGTAAAGCACACGTTTTTATATTATATGTACATTCTTGGATGTTACAGTTTTTGTTTTGTTTTTACTTCACTTGATCTAGGTATGGCCCATCAGCGGGTCTGGTCGCATCTGGAACATTTGAAACACTAGGTAATGCGTTCAACGTGAGCCAGAATGTCAAGTATATCTCTCCACGAGGTATTGCAAAGCGTGTAGCTAAGAATACAGGAAAAGGTGTTGTGGAAATCTACCAAAATGGACTTCGTGTCGAATCTCATTATGTACCTGCAGGGGTACTATATCCTGATTTAAGCGGACTAAAGGAACAATATTTGAAAAAGGAATAATTAAATCTCATATACATATGTATGTACGTTAAATAATACAGGAAGTGAATTGATATTAGCTAATTTTTGTTAAAACGACATTTGTCTTCACAAGGCACAACTTTTTAGCGATTTATCTATTTATTTGCATTTCGAATATGATTATTTTTACTTTTTAATATGCTTCTTATCTTACATATACATATCGTGTTGTGAATTGTTACTTAAGTTGTAGAAATAAATACATTGTACTCATTGTCTGAGATATTTAAATTGCATTTTGTTTGCTTCGGAATACATACGAGTATGTTATTAAAGAGTCCGGAATAAGTTGCGGACTATGACTTACTGCCGCTTCCACTTATCAAAACGTTATCCAATAATCCAACTGTTACTAACATATGTTTTCTTTTGAAATGCCACAGTCTGTAACACCTACAATTAACCCCACTCTTGGGTCGAAACTTATTAGTCATTGTAATGGTAGCTAGTGTTTGCAGAATAGAGGAAGCAGAGGAGAATGAAAGTATCATTAAAGACGGATGAAATTTGTTGGGAAGCGGACAAGGAACGAGAGGGGTAAGAGGGAAAGGAGAGAGAAAAAGGAAATCCGGACTCGGTAGTGCGGTTGCATGCCTAGCGGATGTCAGCCTTCGGTCGTCGAGGGTGGGTTCTTGCACTCAAGTACCGGAGAAAACACCACTACATAAAAATTGCATGCAATTTCAATACATATTCTGAATAAAAAAAAAAAAAAAAAAAAAAAAAAACGGTTACCACCTGAGGAGCCGATGTTCCTCCTCTGTGCGGGTCAATGCCCTCCCTACAATGTGTCGATTCCCGCCGAAATATCTTACCGACACCCAAACGAAAGCCCTGTACTTTCTATACACTGGACCACAACATCACCACCAAATTGAGACACGAATCGGATTTTAGTTCATTATACAAAAATTCATGTTTTTATTGCCTTAAAATTGGACATGGTGGATTTCATTATTATAATATTGTATTATAATAATTCAAATTTAGATTCAAGGCATAGGAATGGTGGGTATGTGTCTTAAAAATGAAAAAAAAACAATGAAACAAAAAAAAATATATACATACATACATAATATATAACTTCGTAAACTATACATTGAGATGACTTACCCTGGTATCCGCGTTGTCAGGCCTGTCGATGGGAACCCAGATGTTGGCGCTAAATGTATCACAAATCGAAATAACGGAAAAACCCGCACACAATCCCACGTAAATTTTAAAATCACGGCAAATATGTAACCACTATCACTGGGATTAAGATAAAACACATGCACACCAGTAATATAAAGGAATATACAAATTTTATTTATATTTATTTAATTTTAAGCAAAATCTTTATTTCTTTATTTATTAAATTTTTTAAACGATAGGCGCATTTTTCTAACTGGTTGCTAACTGGTCTTGCTTGGCTAGCATCTAATCCTCACCGATCTTAGACCTTGGTGCAGGATTTTCTTTCACTCGGTTAGGTACGGGTAGCTTTACTTTTAAGATTCTCAAATTCCCGGTGGTCTTGCCACTCACTTGTACGGGGGGGGTGGATTGACTGCGATGCGCGATCCGATCCGGAAGAAAGCTGAGAAAGTCGGTAGGAGTGGAAAGAGGCACTTTCTAATTAAACACCTGGGTTTAATTTTTTTCTATTTAATACTTCTTTTAATTTTTCGTCTAACTAATTAAATATTTCGTCTTGTTTCTTTATTTTATATATTTAATTCTCTTTTTCTTCGAACTCCACGTACTTTTGATTAAATTGTTCTTTTTTTTCTTTTTGGGTTTTATTTAGATCCCACACGTCGCTACCGAGCTTTTTAGCTGCATTTCGAGAACTGACTTCGTTTCCTCTTTTGGTTAAAAGGGAAGCCTACTATGGTACGCTTGATAGTACCGCTTTGCAACCTCTCTCTAGCCGGTGACTACCCTCACGACTCTTTCGCATGACCAGCCCCTTCTTCGAAGAGCATGGCGATCGGTTTTCTGGCGTGAGTACACCTACAAGTGTATCTTGCAATTCCTCACCCCCAACGCATGATCCATCCTCCTGGAAACCCATATTCATAATTCTTTTTCATTTGCTCATCAACTCTCCCCGAATGCAAAAACTTCACGAATGCACAAAATACGCTAGCGGTACGACAAACCAAAAAGAGAGATTGAAAAGTACATCATCTGAGTGGAGACTTTCGCTTTTTTTTTGGGCGAGGAAAAAACACCAAACGCATTAGGCTGTTTTGTTTTTTTAATTAATAAGATCTGCGAAGGAGTTTTACTTCTCAGCCTGAGTTTCGGTTGGACCGAACAAGATGTCCACAACCCTGCTGCTACATCATTGCAACTAGAATAACAGGCTCCATATAAATAGACCTGAAAGATCTTTTAAAAATTATGACAGGGTAATATGCCTTTCATAGTTCTGACATAGCCTGTATTGGTCCATGTCTTTACCTGCACGCTGATCCGCGAATCAGCTTGAACTGTTTATCTTTCCTTTTTAGTAGCCCATTTTATCTCGTCTTCATTTCTGGCGAAATCCGAGATTTCAGTGGAAACGTAATATTATATTTCTAACTCATATCAAATGTGCACTTTTTTTTCTATTGTTAAACGAGCTGGTGTCCCTGAAATTAACAAACTAAACAAACCTATTCGAGAATTTCGAACATGCCCTCAACCTGTCACTGATTGTAGCTGTCAAAATTATGTTGTGACTTGGTTTATTTTCCAAACGAAAGCCTACATGTGCCATACAAAAACACAATTGCAATACAAATGAAACTGACGAATTCATTTATTAAAACAATTATTTATTACGCCGTGTTTAATTCGATTACAATGTAATACCAAAAATGTTTCCTCGCTTCAATTTATATTTTAAATTAAAATGTGTTATCTTCTTACTGTTTATCATATTCCTAATCGATTACTTTGGAATACTGACTCACATGTTCGAATTGGACTACTATCGTTTATTTAATTATCCACTCGAAGGTGATATACTGCAATATGCACATCGTGTTCGATTCCACCAGGAGCTTGAAGTGCAACCGATAAATCATTACAATTATACATTCCTTGAAAAGTGCCGCCAAAAATGTGTCGAAGAAGCAGGTTCTCCCATAGCGCCAAGACTAACGTTCATAGTCAAATCAGCAATGCAAAATTTCGAAAGACGAATAGCGATACGACAAAGTTGGGGATATGAACAACGCTTCTCTGATGTAATTATTAGAACTGTTTTCCTGTTGGGAATTTCCAACAACCATGAGCTGCAGAAGCATGTTAAAATCGAAGCTGAGCGGTACGGTGACATAGTGCAATCCAACTTTGAGGATACCTACTTTAACAACACCATAAAAACGATGATGGGCTTTAAGTGGGCAGTCGAAGTGTGTCCCACAAGCAAGTTCTATATGTTCGCCGATGATGACTATTATGTATCACCAAAGAATGCCCTTCGATTTGTCGAGAATCCAGGTAGCTATCCACGAAATTTGGAAGAAGCTGATGAAACTTTGCGAAAACTGGGACGACGTTTGAATAAACGTGCATATTTTAATAAATTTGCAGAAGCAATAGCACCGCAAAGAGCAGCAGATCGCGTAATTCTGTCGCTTAGTGATAACAGATTCTACGAAGAAAAAGAGGCTTCAGTGCTGAATCAGAAAACTGATGACTATAATAAGCAAAATGCAATAATTGGGGATGGCATTAACGATGATAAGCTATTCGCCGGATTTGTATTCCATACTTCACCACATAGACATAAGCCGAGCAAATGGTATGTTAGTCTGGAGGAGTATCCTTTCCACATGTGGCCCCCATACGTTACGGCGGGAGCGTTTATATTATCTAGGGAGGCACTCTTCGAAATGTATTTCGCAAGCATGTTTGTGAAACACTTTCGCTTCGATGATGTTTACTTGGGACTTGTTGCGCTGAAGGCCAAAATTAATTTACGCCATTGCGAGGAGTTTTATTTCCACAGACCTACTTATTCGGGGCCGCATAGCTATCGATATTTGATAGCTACGCATGGATTCGAAGATTCAAACGAATTGATCAAGACTTGGAATGAGTGTAGATCTGCTGGTCATGCTTAGAACAATGTACTTGGGTCCCAGTATTAAAGAAACCAAAAATTTATCCAAATTTGATCTTTATAATAAAATATACTTTTCAGGAAAATGATTTTTGTGTTAACTTGTCGACGGTACCTTTGAGTTGAACTAGAATCTAGAGGAGACACTGAATTTCCACTACGTGAGTGCTCATTAACCAGAACATTTTTGTTTCGCATGCCATAGTTATTCTCGATGGAAACCTAAAAGATAAGCCTGAAGTCTTTTAAGCATTTACTAGCGTAAACGCGTAGAATCTCACTCATGGTTAGAACTAGAGGTCTGTTTCGATATATGTATGTACATACCTACCCCAATAATGTCGATTCTACATTTTTACTATTGTCGAGTTGAATGGAAAATACAATAGAACAATTAGTTTACTTTCGTTTTTTTTTTTATTAAGAACTTTAGGGACGTCTTCTTCTGAGATTCAGTCAAAGAGAGTAACAAGGCTTTTTACTTATAATATGGACTGTTAATTTGAGAAATTCAGGCGGTCGCACTTTTCTCCTTCTTTGCCAAAGCATAGTGTAATTTCCTTCGTCCATCTATATACCACAGAGTTTCATCATAAGTCCGGGGTAGAACTTCTGCAATTTTTATCGGGGCTCTAAAAGAAAAACTGAAAATATTCGACGTCCTTGGCGTACCGGTAGCTGCGTCCAATATATCAGCGACGGTCATTATTTGTATGTATTCATTTTCTGTGTAGACAACATGAGCGTTCATCTTTAAAAATGAAGACACATCGACAGGCTTCTGGAATTTAATATCACTTATTGTAATAAGCTTTGGTCGAGTGCCACAATATAAGGAGGCGCAGACCCAGCTAATTTCCAATGCGTTCCGCATAATAAAACCACCGAACACTGTATTTTGAGCATTTCGATTTTCTGGAAACGATGCCACTGTTGAGACCACCGAAGTGTCACCCATCCATCGTGCATTCTCTGGCAATATACGAGAATTCAATGCCATTGTGTCAGTTTTAGTGGTTCTAATGAATAAATCATGCATTATTTTCTGTTCTTCCGCATTCGGTTCAACTTTTTGCAATGATGACAACTGAAATTGTTTTCGTCGTTCCCTGCGCGATTCGCCGCCAGCCAAAATATTTTTTTCCCTTTCGTTGGCCGGAACTAAGGGATTCACTGGGGCTGCCTTAGTATTTGTGGCATTTCTTGCTGCCATCATAAAGAGAGCCCTTGTTATTCTTTCGTATTTACCCTCATGCAATTGTTCGAGCCACACTACGATCTCCATTGAACTTTTCCCCACCCAAGATACGTGACCGGTGAGTTTAATGTCTTGATTCGCCGGTGGTGCAAAACCGGTGAAAACAATCTTATCCACGAGTATTGTAACAAACGTGTATGGAAGTGGTACAGCTGGGTCTAGTTTGGGGATATTCAAATGCTGGTGGCACACCCAAACTGTAAGGCAATAAATATAAAGCATATGTAAAAATATTTACTTAGATGGGACGAACAGGAAGTTGTGTACCTGCAAACATATCCATATCTTCCATAAGTCTGCCCAAACGCACATTACCTAAGACCGTTACATATCTATCTTGCAAACTTTTACTCTGTCTTAGTGGTATAATCGCCGAAGAGAAGGAATCTTGCATTGATCTGGGTGGAAGGTCCTCAATTTTGGGTTCATATTGTAGCAAGTGGTCCCTGAGCTTAGGTTTAGGAACGTATCCAGATTCTAGCCCAAAGCTTTTCATCATTTTGAATTTAACTGCAAGCAATTATAATTAATTTACACATATTTACTTATTTACATGCATAGTTAATGCAAGGTTTATAACTTGAATTATCGCTTCTAGTGGTAACTATCGTCGACATAAGCAAATATGCCATAAAACTGATTAGGATAATTCAAGTAACAAAACTTGGTTCACAATTCATACTATCGCTCATGGTATCGGGGCAACTCTCTGCACGTTCAAAATGCGAACACCATCTTCTAGGTCTGCGATAAACAGAATAAATAAAAAAAATCGTATAAATTTATTATGATTTACTTACATATTTGGAAAAACACGTAACTGGGAGTGAAGATATTTTGCATTTTTTCTGAAAGCAGTTCTCAAAAAACTTATGGATGACATTTTTAGTTTTATTCCGCTATGGATTTCTGAAATCACTTATAATCTTTTTTTTTATTGTTCGATAAGAAACTATTAAATCGGAACTTAGAAAAATTGGTACATGCAATTTTAAAGAAGCTTTCAAAACGCAAAGCATTTTCGTTTTTCCTTTTCCCATATCCCATCTCATATATGTAACTACATACAACTCACGGTGACAGAACACCTTTATGACGTAATTGCATAATCTACAGCTGGCATGTTTCTTCTTTGAGTACTATAAAAGCGTTCAGGCGGTTAGAAAATATAGAAGGGGAAACAACGCATTGAATCGAGGTATCTAAAGACTGATTAAACTTGTAATTTGTGCTTAGAACAACGTACTTGTGTCGCTGTATTACAACATAAAACAAATAAAACAAAACAACATTTTTCGGGAATGATAAGTACCTATAAAAGATTAAATATAAACTGCCATTAAATCTATATACTCAATTTTGAAAAAATGCATATGATTAAATATACTACGAAAAAACATTTATTACATATATCTACGGCTACGTTCTATTTTGTTTTCATTCGTAAGCCGTAACGGTTGCAGGGTCTCTACATGCGAGATTTCTCGCACTGGTTCACCAGTTTTTGATTACACTTCGAGATGAACTAGAATCTACACTTCTACAGTATACACCGATATCACACTAGGTCGGTTTCTTTACTTTTTGGACTGAAAAAGTTTGTAAAAAAAACTTAGTCGTTGTGTGTTGGGGTGAAAACGGAAAGTAATAAACGAAAAAATTCGAATTTTAATTTTTGTAAAGAAATACGGAAATCATCCACAACTGATTGTTTTGACGGATTTTCTCGTATAGGTACCTACTACGAAAGAATACCGAATTCACCTCAATTTCGGGTTACAAAAGTAAAGATACAAACCAGATAGGTATGAGCTCAGGCTGTTTCAAGGCAACAAGAGAGCCCGCGTGAAGGTAAAGAATCACATATATTCTTGCGCAGGTCATGGTACTTCTTGCTAGTAACCTACATAATACCATTGCATATGAAACTTTTATATATAATGATAATACATAATCCTAGCAAAATCTCTTTCATATGTTCTTAACTTTGTATTCCATTCGAGTTATGGTTCAACCGAACTGTAGTTTTTATTTTCCGTATCGTTAAGTTACTAGAATTTGCTTAACCTTGCTGTAAGAGCCAGACCAATCCTAAGTCGGCTTTATTAATATTCTTTAATGTAAAAACAAAAATAATGTAAACAAATTAGAAGTCTCAATAAATCTACTACTACTACTTTTCGAGTTATGGTTGAATTAGAAACAGCACCATTTCATGTATTTTCACGAAACGAAGTTTGATTTTATTTATAGCTGCACTATTTTTTTAACAAATTCAAATAGCTGCACTTTTCTCCTTTGTTGCCAAGGCGTAATGTAATTTCCTTCGTCCATCTATGTACCACAGAGTTTCATCATAGGTCCGGGGTAGAACTTCTACAATTTTTATCGGGGCTCTAAAAGAAAAACTGAAAATATTCGACGTCCTTGGCTTACCGGTAGCTGCGTCCAATATATCAGCGACGGTCATTATTTGTATGTATTCATTTTCTGTGTAGACAACATGAGCGTTCATCTTTATAAATGAAGACACATGGACTGGCTGCTGAAATTTTATATCACTTATTGTAATAAGCTTTGGCCGAGTGCCACAATATAAGGAGGCGCAGATCCAGCTTACTTCTAATGCGTTCCGCATAATAAAACCGCCGAAAATGGTATTTGTAGCATTTCGGTTTTCTGGAAACGATGCCATTGTTGAATCCACCAAAGTGTCACCCATCCAACGTGCATGCTCTGGCAATATACGAGAATTCAATGCCATTGTGCCGGTTTTAGTGGTTCTTATGAACACATCATGCATTATTTTCTGTTCTTCTGCATTCGGTTCAACCTTTTGCAACGATGACAATTGAAATCGTTTTCGTCGTTCCCTGCGCGATTCGCCGCCAGCCAAAATATGTTTTTCCCTTTCGTTGGCTGGCACTAAGGGATTCACTGGGGCTGCCTTAGTATTTATTGCATTTCTTGCGGCCATTAGAAAGACGGCCCTTGTTATTCTTTCGCATTTATCCTGATTCGATTGCTCGAGCCAGACTACGATCTCCATTGAACTTTTTCCCACCCAAGATACGTGCCCGCTAAGACGAATGTCTTGATTCGCTTGCGGTACAAAGCCGGTGAAAACAATCTTATCCACGAGTATTGTAACAAACGTGTACGGGAGTGGTACAGCTGGGTCTAGTTTGGGGATATTCAAATGCTGGTGGCACACCCAAACTGTTAGGCAATAATAACAATGCATATGTAAAAATATTTACTTAGATGGGACGAACAGGAAGTTGTGTACCTGCAAACATATCCATATCTTCCATAAGTCTGCCCAAACGTACCCAACCCAAGACCGTTACATATCTATCTTGCAAAATTTTACTCTGGTTTAAAGGTATAATCGCAGAGGAGAACGAATCTTGCATGGATCTGGGTGGAAGGTCCTCAATTTTGGGTTCATATTGTAACAAGTGGTCCCTGGGCTTGGGTGTAGGAGCGTATCCAAATTCAAGTCCACATCTTTTCATCATTTTTAACTTAACTGCAAGCAAATATAATAAATGTAGGAATATACATAGCAAAAAAGTTTTTAACGTGAATCATCGGTAGCGGTCGTTGACATAAACAAGTAAGAGAGATCTTAACTGATTAAGATAATTCAAGTACAAAACTTGGTACACAATTCATACTATCGCCAATGGTGTCGGCGCAGCCCTCTGCGCTTTTGAAATGAGAATACCATCTTCTAGTTCTGCCAAGAGAAGAACAAAGAAAAGCAATGTACCCACCGAGTTGTATAAATTTATTAATAATTTACTTACAAATTTGGAAAAACACGTAACTGTAGACGAAGATATTTGGAATGTTTTTGAAAAGCAGTAATCAAAAAACGTATGGATGACATTTTAAGTTCTATCCCGCTATTTATTTTTCAAAGCACCTATTTTCTTTTCTTTCTTTTTTGATTAGAAACTCTGAAATCGGAACTCAGAATTGGTACACGCAATTTTAAAGAATATTATAATTTTAGTGAGCCCCATTCTCGAAGCTATTCGGCGTATTTGTGAAGTCTTATAATATCGCTCGGAATTATTTCAGATCTCCCATTTTTAGGATACGATGTAGTCACCAAGCAAATGTAATATGTACATAATACACTTTTTTTTTAATTTGTATAGGGGTGCTACTTCATATTTTATTGGTATGCATAGTTCATCGATTTTGCCATGCACTGATGGATGATCATCAAAAGTGTAGGTATTTTCCGTAGTCCTAGAAAGCTGAAATAGATAAGGTTTTTCTCTTTTTGTTTTAATTCGGGTACTATCTACGTCTGTTTGAGCACTCAGATTCAATAGTAGTCCATTGTTCTGCCGAACCCTGGGTGATAAGCGAACCCACGACCTATGCGTGGTAAGCTAGTGATATATGCACTAGACCACCGAGGTCTCATAATTCTAGTTCCTACAAAAAGAATTGAAATCCGATCAGAAAAATTTGATGTAAAAAATGTAGCCAAGTTTCTCTCTTACGAGCTTACTTTCATTCCCTTTTCTAGTACGAATTTAGTTAGAATTAAGAGCTCACGCACCCTGCAGACTTTCTATCGGCCGATAGTTTGGTCGGGTATGGCTGGTTAGTGCGCACACTGGGCCGATTAAATAGTCGGGTTGGTAGTAAGTGCGCACACTAGACAACGGTCGGCCTACTGTTCTCAAACGATTTGCTATTAGTAGTCGATCTCGATAAACAGATTTAGCAGAGAACAGTCGCATAATGGCAGTTAATAAAAAAATTTCAGAGATGTATACCCCTATTATGGTTAGCGAATCGAACGTTCGATATGAAGCGAAATCGTTTGCGAATCACCCGTATCGTGGTTCGCAACTGTCCTTTAATTTGTTTTTTGTTGTTGCAGCAGTCGTTTCACAAGGCTTTGTAAAAGGGAGCGTGCGTGTGTGGAATAGCGCCATACTGATTAAGTAGTCGGCCGATATTTTGCCGATATTTTCATACTGATTAAGTGCCCGACCAAACTATCGGCCGATTAAAAGTCTGTAGTGTGCAAGAGCTGAGATCTAAATTAAATATTTCCTTTCAAATATGCATTATTAAAAAACACGTTTTTGGCATTAGTATGTACATATGAGTTTTCTGGATCTAGGATAAGATGTATGAGTATACATACTTTAAACCCTTGATAAGGCTTCAAAATTAAATTTAAGCTTCTGTAAAATAAATAAGAAAAATAATATAACTGTATTTAAGATAAATATATATTTTTTTTTTTACAAAAAAGTACATATAATACAAATAAATCTCTCTGGTTTCATATTATTTAACCATAAGTATACAAAATCAATCCTTTTTAATCTGCAATGTTAACAATAACAAGATGTTACAAAATACACTTTGAGTTGATGTGGGTTTTCTTATTTGTTTTTATAGAATAAACAATTTTTATCGACACTAAAGCACTTTTTATTTGAATCCTTGTTGTAGTGAATGTTTTACATTCTCCAAGGAACTATTTTATTGTGTATTATTGTATTAAGGTGCTTATACAAAATTGAGATTATAATTTTAATGTAGAAATTGGCACAAAGGAATTGATAGTGCAAACTTCCAGTATTATGTTTACCAAATAAAAATCAGGATGGACACATCGGACCCGTAGAAAAAAAACGATAACCTCTTAAATTTTAAATGTCATTCAGTTGTTGCAGCAATACAATTTTCCAAAAAATATAAATAATCCTGAAGCCTCTCTGGTAAAGGTTGCATATAATTTGCTTTATTACTGCTTTAACTAAAACGATAAAATAAGTTTTAATTTTAACATTATTATGTATACTTATGTATCTACATCACTGATAAGCATTTGCAGTTGGGTATGATTTAAAATCAAGGTATTAAACGCTTTTTTGGGAAACTGCTAGACTTTTAAATCGATAGTTTCAATTTAAAGTACGTTTTTTTTTGCCATTCTCAAGTGAAAATTAAAATTTTTTTTTCAAAAGGAAGATTTGATTATATTCTTTAGGAAAATGTCGATGATTGTAGAAATGAATTCTTAAAAAAAAAAATACATGAATGTATACATACATATACACCTTCCGGTCTTCCCTCAAGACGATGTATTTGATTATTTTTACTACACTACAACAGAATATGCTCAATTGGAATGCTGCCAATAAATTTGTTTACATTTCCTACAAATATGTTTACCTTTTCCTGGACTAGATCTTCAGAGAAAACACCATGCTCAGGAATTGTTCATAATGAATTGTAATGACCCCATCCATGTCAGTATCGTGTTGTCTGAATGCAGTTGTGAGTGTCTAGAAAAGAAGAAACAAGCAAAAACCACAATATACATAACATGGACGTTTTTCCAGAAAGATGACTCATGCGTTTAATTATACTTACATATAGTACAATACAACATTGAATGAAATCGTCGAATAATATTGTTCCACGCCCGAATCGATCAAACTTCCTGATTAGCATGTCAATCAGCCCATCCGAAAGTCTGTATCCAAACGTAGTTAGCGCCGTCTTTAGTTCGGTCCTATCAATATTTCCGGAATTATCTTTGTCAAATGATCGGAAGCAATTTTGCCAGTCTGTAACATATTTCCATAGTGCACCAAAGTCTTGGAATGAAACTGTCCCACGATTTTCTCGATCAAACATTCCAATCATTAGACGGACAGTTTCAGGATTAAAGGGACTCCATGTCCCATTTGATAGAGCCACCTGAAGTTCATCAGCTGATATATGTCCACTGCGGTCTTTGTCCACTCTGAAATTATATACAAAATGTGTTAAATTATATTGAGAACAAATTGAAATATGTTTGAAACATGAATGTGATTTACCTTTGGAATACATCCCAAAGAAATTGTTGGTCAGGCATCGACGATATTTGATACGCCATTTTCTTTAAAACAAATAAAAAGTAAAATCAAATCGTGATGAAATCAAACGTCAAAGTCATACGTCAGTTTTAGGGTATTACCATCATACAAAGAAATAGGTTTTTTTGATGTCAGCTCTGGAAACGCACTGATGCGTTCGATGTCAGTCAGTGCTGCACGGAAAATGACATCGAACCCATCACTGCGTTTCCAGTGCGCACTGGGACCGACCACAAACATTCCTGTTATGATAAACAGCTGTCAAAGTAAGTACTAATGCGTAGGTACAAAAAATACAAAATGATGGATCCTGTTAATTCAGTCTTAAGTGTCATGTTTGCCTTTATTTTTATAAAACTTACGTGCTTGTGGCAAGAAATTGAGATCTTTTTACGGAAGTAATTTGAAAATTCACTAGAGGTATAAGGTCTGTTTGGTGTGTTTTTTGTGATCAAAATGGGACATCTGTCAAATAGTAAATAATTTGAAAATTGGGGAAAAATCCTCTCTTCTCTTTTAACTATTAAATACTTTCACGAAAAACTAATTTTCTTTTATTTTTATAGCAAATGTGATTGACATTTCACGAATTGTCACTTGTCAGATGGCTGTTTGATAGATGTCCCTCGGTGACTCCATGGATGAAGATGTAGCACGATTTCACAAAAGGAGACATTTTTTGAGACTCATTAATTTTTTTGACACCTCATTTTGCTTCTTCTCTTGGTTTTTGACAGATTCAGTAATATTACATAAAATTACTGCACACCAAACAGACCTATTGTTTTTCAAAAAGCCACAGTTAACATCTCTGCAATGATGAAAAAAGAGAATTGAATAAAGTTTTCTTAACAAGTTAAAGAAAAGGAGCATAACAAATCGTTTAATCCAAAATAATATTGGTTTGTATAAAGTCTGCTTGGTAACCTGTTAATTTACGTAAATTTACATCCAACTGTCAAAAATCACGAGGAGAGTGAGCCAAATGAGAGTGTCAAAAAATGTCCTCTCTTGTGAAATCGTGCTACATCTATTTCATGGAGTCATCGAGGAACATCTATCAAACAGCAATCTGACAATTTATAAAATGGCAATCAATCCTTGTTAACAAAATAAAAGAAAATTAGTTTTTCGTGAAAATATTCAATAGTTAAAAAAGAAGAAGATAGGATTTTCCCCCACTTTTATTATTTGACAGATGTCCCATTTGTGTTAATAAAAGTTACCAAACACACCTATGAAACCTGAAAAGAAATACCTTGAGAATTAGTTAACGCTTACTCATTTATTCCGCTGAACTCATCAAATTTCGATAGTCTGGTCTCACTTCTTAGTACACAATAGGAAATCGTTGACAGGTGTCAAAAGTTGCCTGGTCCACCCTTCATCGGCCGGCTTTAAATCAATTTTTTTTGTTTTAGTGAATTCATCTTTGCAATTGCAGTTGTATCTATCCCGGAATTCAATTTATCTAAACAATGGAAACCGAGTTAGACATTATAGAGTCATTAACAATAATCGGGTATCGTGGCAAATGCCTACAAAATGATGTTCTTACGGAAGCACTTACGGTTGGCACAAAATCTGAGGAATTTCGGGAAGTCGTTGGATGGATTGCCTATGAATTGCATGTGCTGAGAAAAACTGATGAGAAAGTAGATAAAGATACAGAGTTCAGTGAGTTCTGGATGGAATTATCTGCGATGTTAAAAGAGCTGTGTTGTCCGTTTAAGAAATTCGTAGCTGGACCACTCTCTGCTCGTTTTCAGACGAAACAATCTCGAATACAGCTGCTTGAGTACCTCATCACCGAACTTATGACGACCAAGATGTGTCTGAAACAAAAACCCATTGAGGATGATTCGTATGTTATACCGAAGTTTGAGACAGACACGGCTCGTGCATTGGAAGTAATAGCAAAGGATCTTGGGTTAGGGAAACCACCGGATAACATTTCGTCCAGGGCACTCTTTGATAAATTGAACTTTAAGCTTGAGGAATCTAAACGAAATACAAATAAATTACTCGTTAGCGAATCATTAATGCATTCCGATAAGCAATTGAGTGAAGCCCAGTGGAAAAAGTTAGAGGATATACAAAAAAGTCTCGATGAGGAATATAATTTGAGGCGGCAGGTATTGCTCACGCGTCTTGAGGTGACTGTGCAGTCGTTTCAATGGTCAGAACGGATGAAAGGGAGTCAAGGTATTATTGCTAATAAGTACCAAAATAAATTAAAAGAATTGGACAAGTTTCGCGTTGGGGGAGTGGACACTGACATTGTTGCGTTGTTAGCAGCTCGAACTGACTTGGCCATAATTGAAAAAACTAGCAGTGCCAATGTGCGAAAGAATACAGCTACGAAGATACAGAAACACGTTATTGGCAGTGTACCGGACAGAGGTGGCAGAGCTAATGAACATGCTCCTCCACCACCTGAAATGCCATCTTGGCAAACGCAACGTTCAAGTGGTCCAGCAGGGGGTGGGCGAGGTGGTGGCCGTGGTAGTGGTGCAGGCAACTTTCGTGGTGGACGAGGTGGCGGACGTGGAGGCGGTGGTGGCGGAGGAGGCAATTGGCAACAACCGCAGCAGTACCATGGAGGAAACAACAACGGGGGGGACAGAGGCAACTTCCAACAATTAAACCAGGGTGGCAATTGGTTGTCAGGGAGTGGGCGTGTACAAGGCTCTGGCTGGCAACCGAAGAGCTCATTTAACGATCAATCAAATAACTTTGATAATTCTTATGGTGACAACCGATCTTCCCGGGGTAGTTTCTCAAGTGGTTCTGACTCTTATAAATCCTATGGAGGTAATCAGCAAGATAATAATCGTGGAGGCGGTTCGAACTACAACAGAGGAGGAAGGTCTAATTATAACCGTGGCGGTGGCGGTGGAGGATATAGAAATAACTAATTAGACTGCTAGCTCATAAGACGAAACGATTTTGTTCTGAGATAACGAACAATATAAATATTTGCATTCATTTAATCTGTACTCCAAGTGTATTTCGAATAGCGACTAAAATAAATTAATAAAAAAGAACTTGCATCTCAAATAATGTTGTTGATATTTCGTTTGTATGGTTTCTTTAACACCATTTTAATGGTATTGACTCTTTTTCAAGTAATTTAAGGCCGCATGTACTTAATCTGAATAGCCACGTGAAGAAGAACGAACGGTCAAGGGTTCATAAACATAATTTAAAAAAAAGTAGGTCAAGCCTGCTCAAAAAGTGGAAGTGGCAGTCGAGACCTATCAAGGTCTATCGAGCCCACTTCCAAAGAGCTTTCCCCCAATGTATTTCTTTAGCATACTTAGTTAAAGTAAGCATAGTCTTTGAATAAGCTTAAACTTGATGCATGCTTTATAAACTGTATAGCAATTTAAAATCCAAGCAAGAGTTAGTGAATCCATCCAAACCCTTATATTTTTATGACCTCTCAATAAAGAAAAGTTTCTCTAATGTAACTACACACAGAATAGATAAGCAATCTTCCTACCTTTGCCGCGACAATTAGACAAAAGCAGCATATGAAAAGATCAGTCTCATGATTAATCCGCACTTTATGTTTTCCCGTAAGAGTACGTACACAAAACATATACCTAACTATTATTCAACACGTTAGATTTACAACCATTAACCTCCAGCCGGTTAGTTTTAATAAAAGTAAAAGTCTCACGTAACAAGAATCCACGACAAGTATAACATATTAATATACAGACACTGAATCATCCTTAAATAAGCAAAGAATTTCAATTCTGCAACGCCACGCCGAGATCTTTTATGGCTTACATGTGATTAAACGAATCAATTTAAATTTGATTTCATCTTAACATTCAGTCCAACCTTTTTTTGCTTTGTCTGCGATTTAATTTTTTAATTTGTGCGGTCTGTGCATATTATATGTATGTATGTGTGAAAACTTTCGACCATGGGGAGAAGGCTCGTATACCTAGTACTCACCGTCTTATGATTGATTCAAGTTACTGGTAAAGTTGATTGAGCTCCTCACAATGACGGTTATACGAGCGGAAGATCTTTTTAAAATTAGTCGTTTATTGATTTTCATTATCCTGTTACGAGTTTTTGAGATACAATTTGTTTACTGCAAAGGTATTACCTTTTCTTTTAAAGTTTGTATTTGATATGTTAAACAATAACATTAAACTTCATACCTGTGTTGTGTTCAGTGAAGCAGAAAGTGTTTACAAAATGTACTTAATTATTTATAAATTAAGGACAAATGTGTTTTGAAATGTTAAAGGCTCCATTTCTTAACTTAACTTTTTATTGATTGTAATAAAAAAAGAATTATAATAGAATACACATCTTACATTATTCATAGAATGATGTAAGCAAAAAAAAATCATCTAATTGAGTTTGGATCCGTTAGCATATTGCTGAAAATTGAAAGAAAAAAAAAAATTTAACTCTTTTGTAAAGTTTAATTTATGTGTTTTCACTTATGTAAATTTTTAATGATACTAACAGCTATGTAGAATGATGCCTTAAATATTCGCTTAAGTTTTTGCATGTGGCAACCTATAGCTTATCGGGAAGTATAAAATATTTTAATAGACTCATTTTGGAATGCCTTGCAGTTATCTAAGTGCATAAAAGTGGGACAGATGCCACGGTAGCCCTTATTTGTTAATTGATGAAAGCTCTTATAAGACAGTTATTTAAATATATTTAAGAAGAGCGGACAACCGGTTTTTTTCTCATTGTATCCATTTCAATAATGATTTAAGGATAATCACAGTCCTTTGGAAGCTACCTTATTGTTTTTTTTTAATGATTTTTTTACGAGACAGCACCAACTATTTGTGAGCACCGTGGTGTAGTGGTAATTGCGTTGGACTACTACGCAATACTGCCCAGGTTCAATCCTAGCAAACACCCAAAAGTCTTTTCACGGTGTCCCCTCTGTCGAATATTTGACAAGCAATCAAAGAGTATCATTTGTTAAGGCAACTCGCCATTCGGAGTCGGCTGGAAACTGACTTACGTCAGTTACATTCAAATATAACAAATGGTTGCGAGAAATAGGCCCTTGTTCACCCGTAACTGTAGCGCCATCTAAAGAAGAAAGTATCAACTGATTCATTTCTGTTTCTGAAAGTCTGAAAGTTTCATTTATAGGAGCATGCTCCTATACCTGAGTCCATTTCAAATTCATATCCAGATCAAGTAACTACCCGATTAGCTAAAAAAGGAAGAAGAATAAGAAGAAATCCGTTTGAAAAGTCTAAGTAGAGTTTTTTTTGGTAGATTCTGTTCATTGCCATTAACAAATTTGCACATGTTCTATCACATTGGATTTACAACTGTATTTATAAGGTCTGTCCCCGTACTGTTGAAAACAGCTGAAAACTACGCAAAACTACACTCTCTTCTGTCAAAACCCATGAAAAATATTCGTACAGGAACAGGATTCGACTGTTCTCGGCTGTTTTCGGCTGTTTTGGACAAGTACGGGAACAGACCTATAATCTTTCTTACTAAGCAATTATCGTGAGATTAGAAATTAAAGCTAATGAATGATCCACGCAGAACCCTCTATTAAAAAATATACGCACCCGCCTCCGAAATACAAAATCTTACAAAATAACAAATCCGTGTATAGCTTTATTTACTAAAATAAAGGCCCAAAGGATTTATAGCTGTTAATAATGTATTTGCGTATTACAAGTAGTAATGTCGTTTTTTTTCTGACAGATGCCTACATACGATCTGCTAAATCGCTGGACTACTCCATCCATGTCGACCAGGAACTGGACAAGTACGAAAGGGCCTTTGACAGTCACCCATGTAAACGCGATTGTATAGCAGGACATCATATGACATGTTTCTATAAATTAGTTGTACATTTCTACGAAACAATGGGTCCAGAATGCCGACGTTGCACCTATGACAGGAGACTATGTGCTCGGGAAGACTGTCTCTATGCAGATGGTGTTAATTCAGCTGTGGTAGCTGTTAACAAAATGCTGCCGGGCCCACCCATTGAAGTGTGTGAAAATGATACCGTCATTGCAGATGTTGTCAATAAACTGACAGAGGCTACGACTATGCACTGGCATGGCATTCACATGAGTGAAACACCCGACATGGATGGGGCACCATATATCACTCAATACCCAATTAATCCTGGAGAGACATTTCGCTATACATTCAATGTCGATCGAAGTGGCACTATTTGGTATCACAGTCACAGTCATTGGCAGAGAGGTCTGGGTGCCGCAGGTAGTTTCATAATCCGTCAGCCGAGGATCTTCGATGTGCATGATCATTTGTACGACTTTGACTTAACCGAGCACACAATTATGATTCAGGATGTCGTGTATAACTACAATTTTCACAGGCTCTCTAATATTTTGATCAACGGAAAGGGAAGAAATCATGTTTCCGATTATGAGGATACTTTCCGATACGAACAGTTCGATGTAGTTCGTGGAAATCGATATCGATTTAGAGTTATATTCAATGGAGTATTCAACTGTCCAATTGAGTTCTCCATCGACAATCACCGGCTGCTAATCATAAGCACTGATGGCAACGACATTGAACCAGTGATGGCCACGTCATTCTTCATGACCTCGGCAGAGAGGTTCGATTTCGTTCTTCAGGCTGATCGGTATACACAAAATTACTGGGTCCGAGTTAGAGGCTACACCAATTGCACTATCGACAATCTCTATCAAGGTGCGATTCTACACTACCAAGGAGCAAATACACTAAACAACGAGCCATTTGACCAGCTGAGCTATGACTACAGACTGACTGGGGTCAAGGTTAATCCCTTGAACCAAGATGATGAGAATGGCGTTCATATGACTGACTTGAAATCTCTGCGACCTGCCGAATGGCATGAATCCACACGATTCCAAAGGTTCTACTCAAGTTTTGCCATTCACGTTGGAGACGGAGGCTTTCAGATGCAAATAGATAACATAACCTATGAAATGCCTGGCATATCGTTGCTACAATCGATCAATTTATTCGATAGCTCGATGCTTTGTAATAAGACGACTCTGGCCGAGGCTGGTAGAGATTGCTCTCGAGAAACATGTCGATGTGTCAATGTATTGTCGCTACCAGCCTATGCGCCGATTGAGTTAATAGTGGTTAATTTTATGAGTGGAACACATCCTTTTCATATACACGGGTATACATTTAGAGTTGTTGGACAGGGAGTACTTCACGAAGAAGATCTATGGCGCGTGAGAAACATTTTCATTCAAAACAAATGAATTATTGATTTACAAGAGTTTATTTTTTTATTTTTTATTGCAGGTAGAGGAGTTCGACAGATACGGATTGCTGAGTAGAAATCATTACTATCCAGTCGAAAAAGATTCGGTTCAAGTGCCCGGATATGGTTACATAATTGTTCGGTTTTTGAGTAATAATCCCGGGTATTGGATGTATCATTGTCACATTGAAAACCATGCGATACTTGGTATGATGGCTGTGCTGCAAATTGGAGAGCCACATCAAATGAAGAGAGGTCTACCCAAACTTAGGTGTTAGATTAATATATCTCGAAATATTGAAATCAACAATTATCACAAACATATTATGCAATCTTTATGTGATTTACTTGATTTTTGTATTTTAAACCTATTGTAATAGTCTATTATATTTATTTATTTATTTATTTATTTATTTATATTATTGTTAAAGAATAAATTCTTATGATACTATAGAAGTGTAGATTGTGTTCAATTTGTGTAGATGCTTAAAAGACCTTCAGTAAATGGTTCTACTTTATTTTACGTAACCGCTGCCTGAACCATGAAGTGTATCTGCATGATATACAGAAAGACTTTCGTCTTTTTTTGATTCAGATTGTTGATCGGACGTGTGCTTTCTCTTTGCCATTTAATGCTTAAAACCTAGGTGCCAATTGCTTGGCATTTAAATATTGTCTCGATGGCATTACTCTCACATTACTGGAATATAAATTATTTTGATCTGGACACTTAATAAGCGTATTTGCCAATTGTATTCCTTGGCGACTCGTTATTTTAGAAGTTGGAGTGCTTTGTCTGTGGCCGCTCCTTAAATGTTATACATATGTCCATTGAAACCAAATAAAAATATATTCATACATTAATTAAAAGGTTTTCATGTCCATGACGTCCATAGATGTTTTACACACTTTTACAATAATGTATGATTTACAATAATAAAGTAATAAATCATCCAATTTTGTTGCATGGTTTTTTTTTTCTCTTTTCCTTGCAGCCAAATCACGAATTCTTTTCAGCAGCATTAGCTGAGTGGGACAACTCTCTTCTTTTCCCTCGTATCAGGACATTGCAGTGTCTGAAAAAGCTTCTTCAGGACTCGGCCTTTTGCTATTTTCCTCGTCTTCCTTATCTCCAAAATCTTAGCCATCGATCACTGGCTGTTGTTCTGCCTTTATGAAGGACAAAATTTCGTTATCGTTCAAAATTTGAAAACCAGGATCATTATCAAGAAGTGGGGACTGGAGCCTAAGATGACATTATGGATGTATACAGCCGTTGTACGTCCAATTCTCACATACGGTTCTTTAGTGTGGTGGCCCGCCCTAAGCAAATAGTACAATATCAACCGAATCAGAAGAGTCCAAAGAACGGCAAGCATAGGCATCACAGGTGCAATTAGGTCATGCCCAACTGATGCTCTCTCTGTGCTTTTGCACCTTCTGCCACTCGATCTTCATACAAAAAGCACTGCACTGTGCAGTGCAGTCAGACTCAAGGAATCCAAGTGCTGGACTGCTAAGACGCATGGTCACAGTAAAATCATGGATACACTACCAAATGGCCTGGTTGTGTCTCCTACAGATTATATTATCCCCAATCTTAACTTCAAGAAACCCTTCGCCGCAACCTTCCCAAGTAGAGAAGAATGGAAGCGAGGGAGAGTGGTTACAGGCTTTGATACAACGGTATTCACCGATGGGTCAAAGATGGACTGCGGGAATTTTCTCGGAAAAACTCGGCATATCTATGTCCTACCGTCTTCCAATTTTTGCTAGCGTTTTCCAAGCGGAAGTACTGGCGATCTTCGAAGCCTGTCGCAACCTAATAAATGACCCAGCACCCAAATATAATATCGCTATTATTACGGATAGCCAAGCCGCAATTAAAGCCATAATTTCGGCAACCACCTCTTCGAAATTAGCAGATCGCTGCCAGGAACAGCTCAGCCGCCTGTGCAACCAGGCTAAAGTCACGCTTCTCTGGGTTCCAGGACATAGCGCCATTGAGGGTAACGAGAGAGCCGATGAACTTGCCAGGCGAGGATCAGCCCTTAATAGCTCACTAGCGGAAAACGTTCATATTCCTATAGGTGCTATTAAGGGCAATATATTCTCACACTTCTTAAAATTAGCCGGTCTCAGGTGGACCAGTCTGACGAACTGTGTCATATCCAGAAAGTTATGGCCAAATTACAACAGGTCTAAAACAAACGAACTGCTACTTAGAACACGTGTAGACATCACTAGAGTAGTGGCAGTCAGTACAGGACACTGGCCAATAGGAGACCATGCAGCCAAACTAGCGATCCCTCACAACAGTTTCTGTCGTAGCTGCAAAAATGAAAATGAAAAAGAATCTCTAATTCACTTTCTGTGCAAATGCCTAGCTCTGGCGAGAGCCAGGCAACGCATACTAGGCAAGCTATCTTTCGACGACCTCAAAAAGACACCTGGGAAAAGTATTGGAAAGCTGATCCTCTTCCTTAATTCCACAGGATGGATATAAATATCACAACTCTACTTTCAAATAAACGGGTCACCTGAGGTTATGGTATCAAAACGGCGCTCCACGCGCTATTTGGGTTTCCCTCCATCGAAACCACCACTTCTACCTACCTACCTACCCTATCATCTTCTAGCCACGATATTGCATCATTTCTGTCACAATCACAAAATCCTGGAATTTCCTGGAACATATCAACGATTTCATTTAAATCTTCGTAATTATATGTGTCAAGTTCTACATTTTTTTTTAACGATTTTTAACGATTTTTAATGAACAAATTATATATACAATTGCCTTAATATAAACTTACAGCTATAAGATACATTGATAATACAAATTTGTTGGCATACTGGGGGCCTAACCTTATACATTGACATAAAAAAAAATAAAAAATATAATTATATATTATACATGTAAACTTAAAATTAAAAGTCGGTTGACTTAGATATCCTCGGGGTGTTCCGTCCCGGTTGTTAGTGGCGAGTTTGGTGTGAGGGGGGTTGGCGTTAACCCACGGCGATGGGCTGACCCTGTGTCAGCGTAGAATACAACTGCTTCCTCGTTGTCGATTGGGGTGATGTCTTCATCCAGGGTGTCCAGGGCGCTGAGGTACCACGGCTGGGGTAGTCGCTGTTGGGTTGTCATCCTTCTTATTAGCTGGTTCGGGTGGCTGGCTGCGCTTCCTACTAGCTTCTTAGCCAAAAGTAGTAGGTACTTGTCGATTGGTATTATCTTTGCTTCTGAGTATAGATGGTCATTCCTGCAGTATTTTTGACGCTGTCGGTCGAAGAATAGTCTGGTGCAGATCCTCAGTATCACCTTTCAAAAACTTGGAGTTGTTTCATGGCTGTCTTCGAGATGGAGAACCAGACGGGAAAGCTGTATCCGATGACTGGTCTCAGGAGTTGCTTGTACATCAAAGTCTTGGTTTGTTGGCTAAGTCCGGTTCTTTTCTTCATCAGTGGGTGGAGACGATGGAAGGCCCAGTTGGCTTTCTTTAGGACGTTCCTTGCGTGAGGGTTGAACCTTAACAGCTCGTGAAAGTGGATCCCCAGATACTTCACGTTTCGTTTGGTTGTCAGTGTTGATCCATCTGGGAGTTTCAGGGTTATGCTTCTGCACTTCGCTGCTCGACGGCTGCGTCCTGAGGTGGTCGTTGGTCTCCTGAAGCAGATGAGTTCCGATTTTGAGGCGTTGACTCTGATTCCCCACTTTCGGTAGTACTCAATAAGTCTGTGGATGTGGGCTTCAACTTTCCGGACAGCTATCAATGGTAACATCGAGGTGGCATAAGTGATGGAGTCATCGGCGTAGAGCAGGTTCTCGCAGCTGTTTGGGATGAGCTGGTCAGACGTCAATATGCTGTACAGGAACGGTCCGAGTTAAGAGCCCTGGGCAACTCAGGCTCTGATGTTCTTCACTGATGATGTGCATTTCTCCAGTTGTACAAAGAATTTCCTGGAAGAAAGAAAAGAAAAAAATATTTGGATTAGTGCTAAGGGAAAGCCTAGTAAATGAAGTTTATGAATGAGTCGCTGTCGAATGCTTTCTCGACATCCATAAGGCATCCGCGGTGACACGATGCATGTTGAGAGCTACGGTGATGTCATGCTAGAACTTCATGAGCGGGTGCAGTGTGGAATGCTTCTCCCGAAAGCCGAACTGCATGTCAGGGATTATGAAGTTCTCGCTGCAGAATTTCTTGAGTTATTAATAGTAGTAGTAGTACTTTATTACTAGTTCCATAGGAACTATTTAAATTCATTGTTTACATTTTAACAAATACATTTAGAAATTAAGTCTAGCGAATTCTATACATTTTTTTTAAAAGATACAAAATTTGCCTCGTTCTTTGTGTCATTTGGCAGTTCGTTAAATAGTTTAAAACCCTTATAAATAATTGAATTTTGTGTACACACACTTAACATATTAGGCAAACGCAAATCATTACAATTTCTTAGTGCATATGGTTGGACATCTCTTATATATTGCACATAATTAACTAAATATTTTGGCATTAAATTATTTTTAACTTTATATAAAAAAACTAGCACATTCATTACAATTCTTTGTTTTACTGACATCCACTTTAACAAGTTCAACATAACATTAATAGGTGTATATCTATTGCACTTCAAAATACAACGCATAGCTTTATTTTGTAACAGCTGGAGCCTTTTAATTACGTTATCACTACATAGAAACAAAACTGTGGAACAATACTCAAAATGTGGTTTGACAATTACGTTATAGATATTTATTGCACTTAATATAGAAACATTACTTCGTATTCTCTTCAAAAAACCTATTTTTTTAGACACTTTTTTGCATATGTAGTCAATATGTTTTGTTAATCCTACGGTACTTTCCATAATTACGCCTAAATACTTAATTTCACCAACTTTCTCGATGGTTTCACCATCAATTTCCAGTTTTATGTCCTCGCCATCTCTCTCGTTCAGTATCATCCTTTGAGTCTTTTTTACATTTAGCTTTAGTCTATTTTGTTTTAACCATTTATCGACAGTTTTTAAATCATCTTGCATTTTTAGGTGGCACTCGGCAAAGTTATTTCCCGACGCGTAAATAACCGCATCGTCCGCAAACAGCGCAAGCTTACTATTTTTTATCACGCTCTGCATATCATTTATATAAATAATGAACAACAATGTTCCGAGTACTGATCCTTGGGGTACACCAAATGGTACTTCCTTAGTTTCAGATAGCACTCCATTCACTTTAACCTTTTGTGTCCTGCCTTCGAGGTACGATCTAAACCACGACAGTTCACCATTCTTAACACCATATTTATCTAGTTTTTTTAGCAGCAGCTCTTTGTCAATAGTTTCGAATGCTCGTTTTAAATCTAGGAAAACACAGTACACACGCTTTCTTTGGGCAATTTGTTCTTTCCATTCCGTAATAACTAGGTTGAGCGCACTTTCACAAGAATGGGACTTTCTGAAACCCGACTGCACGTCTATTATTAAATTGTTTTTTTCAAAGTACTCATTTAATTGACGAAATACTATTTTTTCAAACACTTTCTCACACAACGGTAACGAATTGACTGGACGAAACTCTTCACATTTTTTAGTGTTTTTTACTTTTTCAATTGGTGTTACAATAGCTTGTTTCCACGATTTTGGGAAAACTGACGTGTCTATGGACTTGTTAAGAGTGGTTAGCAGGGCTGGTCCAATGCAATTAAAATTATCACAGTAAGTTTTTGGACACATTTGCTCGAAGTCAGTTTTATTCTTTATTTGTTTTAAGGCTTGTAGTATGTCTTGCATTATTATTCTTTTAAATTTAAAAACAGTATTGGTTTCACTTACACAATTAACAAAAGGGACATATTGAATAGAGTTATTAATTTGGACAACACTGTCAACAAAAAAGTCATTAAATTTGTCTGCTATATTTTTGCTTTCATTGTAGATAACGTCACTAAATACTATGTCTGTTAACTCACCACCTTTTTCCTTTTTTAAAACATACTGTTTTAAGTTACGCCACATATCTTTTTGGTTTCTCGCACTTTCGATTTTTAGTTTGATAAATCTACTTTTGCACTTCTGTATTTCAGATTTGTAATTGTTTCTCATGCTTCTATACTGCAACCAATCATTCACGCAATTAGTAAAAACCGCTCTTTTAAAACAGGCAATCTTTTTTCTTTTTAGTTCACAGAGCGATCTACTAAACCACTCATTCATAGAAAGCCTCATAAATTTCACAGATGTAAATTGATCAACAACTTTGTTTAGTTCTTCACGAAACATTTCGCCCATTGCGTTAGCGTCCATACTATTGCCGATCAATTTTAAATTACTATTTATTAAAGCACTTTGAAAGGAACTACTTCTTGTACTGAGAACCTTAACCCATTTACCGAACACTTCTTTTCCTCTTTTATTTTTAGTATTTACACTTACAGTTATTGTTTGGTGGTCACTAATCGTTAACTCATTTTCTATTTTTGCATTCACGTTTTTCGCGTTAGTAATAGCATAGTCAATCAAGGTTCGAAACCCCTCAGTAATTCTGGTTGGCGAGTCTATTATTTGCTTACACCCATTATCATTAATTATTTTGTACATGTTTTTCCTATAGGTTTCTCCTGTTTTTAGCCAATCGATGTTGAAGTCTCCCACGACCAAAAGGTTATTTTTTAAGTTTGTCAGTTCCTCCATGAGGATAGAAAATTCTTCACAAAAAGTTTTTTTGGATGAACTTGGTGATCTATAAACACCCACCACAATAAACGAGAACGAACCGACACTAACCGAGTTTACAAGCCACCATATATCCATATTTTTTGAGTAATTTTTCAAATTCACCGTCCGTAGTCCATTTTTTGTATATATTATAACACCACCTGTTCGTCTTGATATGCTATTACACCTCTGTATATTATAATTCGGAACCAGTATTTCCTCGTCTGAGTTTTCTTCAGTGACGTGCGTTTCTGAAAGAACTACTATGTCACATTTTTCACTAATTATAAGTGCTTGCACTTCGTCAAAATTGTTTATTAGTCCTTCAACATTTAAATAAATAACACGGATATTTGCTGGTTGCTAATAAGCTACACGGTTTCTCTGGACTTCCAGCTTCTTGACAAACACTTCACATTTATAGCTTCGACAGTCATGACATACATCAAGATTTAAACCTAAGTTCTTATTCGCTAACACAAAATTATTGCACTTTAAGTCGATTTTATCACAGCCTCTGGTATCATGGTTATCACAGCATTTTGCACACACAATCATATTTTTGCAGTCTCCGGCTTTATGATTATAGCCCCAACAATTATAACACCTTCTTATCGACACATAGTCATACACAATACACCTGTCCCATCCTATATTCAGTCTTCCTCTCTCCATAATTTGTTTATAGTCCTCTTTGCCTAACTCTAATATTGCTTTGTAACTCATTGTATTATTCCTTTTCACAGGTAAAATTTTCACACAATTGATATCTTTGACAGTATTATTCTGTTTCTTAATCGCCGCTTCCAAGGTTTCTTTTTCCCATTCATCCCTAATTCCACTCACAGTCACACATGGCTTCTTTAATTCAGGTACCGAAACTTCATACTCATTTCCAAGCTTTTGTTTCGCCTCTCTTTCCAAGACCTGCCTTGATTCAGAGTCCTCACAATTTATAATGACCATTCCGTCTTTTTTATTAACTACCCCACTCACTTTCACTGCCAATGACGTTGGATTTATTTTATTTTTAATATCCTCTTTTGTTTTTTTATTGTCTTGAGACACTTTTGGTCTAACCATCACCGGCGGTTCTCTTTTTAAGGACTCAGCATACGATGTCTTATTATTGGTTAAATTAACTTTTTTTATTTCACTAATTACCTCTTTCTTTTCATTACTTAATTTTTTCACTCCATCCAAAATTCTTTCGATGTTTTGATTTTGCTTTTCCATCTCATTTTTTACACTATTGTCAGCTAAATCAACACTTTTTTCACTTTGAACATTCTCCCACTTTTTCTCCATTCTTCAACGATTTCTTTAAAGTCAACACAAATTTTAATATTTTCAGCTTTGAAGTTCTCCAAGAGTTCACACATTTTCCTTATCTGTTTTTCCTGCGCAACTTTCCTGAGTATTAGTTCCTCCAGTAGTTTACTCAAGTTGCTGAGGAGGGAAATTGGCCTGTAGTTCGAAACGTTGCTCATGGCACCTTTCTTGGGAATCGCCACGATTTTTGCCGTCTTCCATTTTTGGGGCAAGTAGTTGTTGTTGAGGCAGTTGTTGAGGATGATTGTAATGATGATCAGAGCTGTTTGTGGGAGCTTCTTGATGATGAAATTTGATACCCCATCCGGGCCAGTTGACTTCTTTGGCTTGCTGCTGTGGATGATCTCGGCAATTTCCTCAGGGGTGCTCAGGTTCGGGCTGTCAGTTGGGTCGCTTGCAGGATTGGTGTCACTGAACGAGGATCTGTTGGGGTTATGCGCCAGCAAGTTCTACATTTTGTTCTCCCCTGTGATGTTGTAGTTTATTCCACGCCTTTTTCTCAGATTCTCCTGTGATAGTCCATGAGAAGGTCACCTCACTTTCCTCATCCTCTGTCAACAGTACCAAAACGTCGCATCGTTGGACTTGCTTTTTGTATCCTTTTTTAAGTTTTTCTATAACTCCCTGATCCGTTGCTGTCACGTTTGGTGGTAAAAAAAATCACTTTAAAATTTTCATCAGCTGCATTCAATTTGTCCGCTTCTGGATGGAATGGAGCATTGTCCAATACAAAAAGTAACCTTTGCGGTCATCTTTTCTTCTCTCTGAATTTTTTCACATTTTGGAATGAATTCATTGGTGTACCCATCAAGAAACAGTAAACTATTCATCCATGCATTCTTTTGTGATTTGTAGTGAAGTTGTCACATTTTTAAGACATCGGGGCTTTTAAGCCTTCCCGATCATTAACAAGGGTACGAATAACCTCCTGAGGCATTTGCGGCTGCTCTTCGCTCTTTACCGACTTTAAAACCAGGTGCTGCTGCTTCCCTTTTTGAGGCTAGGGATTTCCATGGTGATTTCCAGTTTAAACCATCCTCGTCGGCATTATATAAGTCATCGAATGTATTTCGTTTTTTATCAGTGCTGCAAACGTACACCTATGTATATGTACCTATGTACTGACATCCATTTGCTTCCGATGTTGCGTTCGGGTAACTGATGTTTCGGTTAATTGACGTTCGGATAATTGACGCTCTACATGATATATTATTTTCGCTGTAAAAAGAACAAAGTGCACATTGTAGAGACGTTAAAAGTTTTCCTAGTTCACATTTTAGAGAAATTCGCATCTATATGTGCATTATGTATGTATACATACTTATGAACAGGGAACGGATTTTTTTGACTTTGCATTTATTTGCCTTTTTCACTCATATTGCCTTTTTAAGCCTTTTTTAATCCCACTGCCTTTTTTGCCTTTTTGGTGCTTCATTTTTGTCAACGTTGCTGTTCACTTTCTTCTTAACTATACGATTTATCCTTGTTCACACGAAAGAGTTTTTCTCTCGTGTGATGAATATGCACATAAGTGCACCTGTTGTTTACATTTACGCGCATAAAAAATACTCGACCACACCAACACAACCCTAAACACATTTTTGTATCAAAATATATACATATGTACATAAGTTTCTTCTTGTTTCGTACGTGCAATCTCAGGCATTCGCATTTTATTTACAAACTTTCCATCTGACAAAAACCGTTAGACATCTGTGAAGTTTTTTTTTGTAGTAGTGTGCGGCGCCTTTTCATCTAGCTTCATATTGCGTGACGGCGACATACTGGTCATAGTGTGTTAAATGCGTGCTATTTCCAAAATGTTTTCTTGCTTGTCGTTGAAAGTGAAAATGACCCAAGACCCGTAAAAAGATTCAAGCCAATTGCAAAATTTTATGGTGCAATTGAAAAAATTTTTTGGTCGACCCGAAAGTACACATATTTAAAAGTTTACAAATAACAGGTGAGTTCTAGTTTGAACATTTGATCTTAGTGCAATGAGTAATATTTAGGAAGGCCTACTGAAGAGGTGTTAAAGATTTTGAACGGGATCGAGGAGAAATCACAACAAGCTAAAAGGCCAGTAGCTGAAGATGTGATGAAAAAATTGTACGCCGTTTTTTCAGCAAATGAAGGAAATGGCGCTCCATGTTGAGAGATCATTCAGTTTATTTAGGGCTTTCCTTAGATAATCGCAGGAGATTGTTACCAGAGAACTTCAAAATGTTTTTGGTTGTACAGTCTATTACAATTTCAATAATAATGCATAAAAACATTTATTACTAAATGTCTTTTTTTTTTGCCTTTTTTGCGGTAGGTATAATTTTGTCTTTTTAGCTTTTTTGGTCAGCAAAATCCGTTCCCTGCTTATGAATATTCAAATAATAAATAATTGAATTTAAAAGGTAGCTAATTCGTTTCTATTTTCTCATTTAAGGCCTCTTTTTTCTTAGTCTTTCGTTGTTTTTTATTTCCACAAATAAATTAATTTATAACGAATTTTGGTTGCCCATAGCCTTTGCATATATTAATTTTTTTACTAATTAATACCTTTCATTTGTTTTTTTTGTTTCTTTTTTTGTCAAAAGAGGCAACATGTTTATCAAAAGTCACATACGGGTATCTGCCGTCCTGTAATTAGAGTCCGACGTATGACACCAGTGTTGCCAAATCAGTGCTTTAAACATTAATTTCAGTGAATACTATTTGGGCGTTTTCTTAGTGATATTTTAGTGCTTTTTAAACGCTCCACGCTGCACTTTCTTCTGTGTGATATAAGCGTTACATTATACGAGCTAAGTGGAGTATCATATATCATTTCTTTTAATATTTACCGCAACTTTGAATTAACATTCTTTCCCTATTATTCTAGTAGTAAATAATTGTTTGTTTATTTTTTTTTTTATATATATATAAAATTATTTGATATATAAAATTACTTGAAAAATATCGTCCGTTGGTAAGGTTGAGATATAACAACTAAATATAGTGCTAATATGCATTTTATGAGTTGTACTCATCTATTAAGCTTTATCGGTAGTAGAAGGCTTCTTTTATGCATTTATAAAGTGTTTCCCAGCGGCTTTCCATTTCTCCGTTGAGTATGCTAATAATTTCATCCTCTTGCAGGACCTGTTTCCAACGAACTTACGTCGTATTTCTTTAAGGATTGTGCATCTCCCTATGTAATGAAGAACATCTTCTTCCTCTCGTAGATTGCATAAAGTGCAATTTCTGCGTCAACCTCCCGATAACTATTTGCATTTAGTCCTACTAATCCAGCTTGAGCCTTAAAGGTCCACATTATAAGTTGTCTGTCATTAACATAACTAAAATATGAGTGGCCTATTAGAAAATTAAGCTTTCTATATACTCCATGTGATGTTGCAGATTTCTTAGACTCGCGACCGGCTTTTCTACATTTCTACTCCAAGCTTCTTCATTTGGTTTTGGGTCCATCCATCTGATTCCTGCGCTTTCTCCCATGTTTCTCCAGTCGTCCATTTAGTATATTTGTTTTTGCATTATTTGCTTGGAGAATATGTGTGGCAGACGTGTCTGACTTCATACTTAAACAGTGGTCTTTAAATGTACTTCAAGTGATGCCTTAGCGTGGCTGCATATCCGGGATTTATCGAAGCTTAAAATGTAACTCGGAGTGAAATCTGGCAGGCCGAATATCTTTTTTTTTAGGATGAAGAATCGCTGTATTTTACCTATTGCGCTAAAATTTGAGAGACTTCCAACTTGAGCCGCATAACTGAAGATCGCCCTTATTACAACATTGAATAGTTTAAATTTAGTTGAGAGCTTTACTCCCTTCCTCCCAATGATTTTCCAGGTGCTATTCAAACAATCTCTAGCCTTTGTTTCTCCGTCTTTGAACTGTTCTATCATTGAAAGTCCCGGTGTCATTATTTGTATTCCTAACTATTTATATTTCGGTGCCATTTAAATACCATTTCTTATTTTTAGCTTTTTGACCTCATTCACTGAATATCATAATTTTTGATTTATCTAGATTAATGGTAAAGTTCCAAATATTTCAGTATTCTTCTAGCTTTCTTATCATTCGTTGTAGTATTGATATATCTGCTAATATTAGATCTGTTTCCGTACCGGTAAGATTTTTACGACGCGTTGAAATTTGGGAATCTGTGAATTTTGTTGCAGAAGTACGGGAACAGACCTAATCCATCCAGTCCGCTCCAAAAAAGTCATGCAAGTCATTCCCCCTTGCATTCTCTTTTGTGTATGTATGAGTGTGATTGTGAATATTCAATTCAATTTATTTCTTAATCAATTTATTTTATAAAAATACAAATAACAATAAACAACAATAAATTAGTAATAATAAATAAAGTTAACTTAACTTAAATGGAACTATAGGTGAAAGCAGGAAGCATAGCATAGTAATAAAACAGCATAAAATTAGAAATGAAATGTAGTGGGTTTATATAAATACTTTCCTTCACATTTTTTCTACTGAAGTGAATACTTCTTTAGCGACGTAACATATTTGTTTTTGAAAATGTAGCGTTACGATAAATGTGTTAGATAAATGTGTTACGATAAATGTGTTACGATAAATGTGTTAGGATAAATGTGTTACGATAAAGGAGAAATGATTCCATACAGGGGAAATATGTATACAGAAAACATCAGCTCGCTGTCTGTCTGTATGTCTGTCTGTCTGTATATCTATCTATCTTTCTGTCTGTCTGTATGTCTGAATGCCTATATACATCAGCTGTCTGTCTATCTGTATGTATGTATGTCTGTCTATCTGTATGTATTTATGTTAGTCTGTTTGTCTGTCCGTCTATAATGTCTGTCTGTCTGTCTGTCTGTCTGTCAACTTCTATATTAATTGACCAAAATGATTCATATTCACAGTTTATGTTGGTATAGTACCTAAAGAAAAAACTACAAAATCTGGACCCGATAGGTGGTGCTGCGGTCAAGTTATTAACCACTTCTATATTAATTGACCAAAATGAATATCAGCTGTATGTTATAGGTATGTATACATATGGTATTTATTAAAATTGTATTACACATTTTCTTTCGATTGTACTAGGCAACTTTCTTCTTCTCTTACATATTACACATACACAACTGCTTTGGATTGGAGAAGTATTGACTTCCCCCGTGAGCATATGCGGATGAGGCTTACACATTTTTTTGATATATGACATAAGAGTTATTATAAAATAATGGTTTCGAATTACCATATTGGTACGGAACCCTAAAAAAGGCAGCTACACTTACTTGGTCATTAATATGTTTCTTGAGCCAAATGTTACGTTTTGTTTGATTTGATAGTGCCAATTCAAGTTTTGTATTCACTCACCTTACTACACATAAATCAAGCAAATAATATATGTACTTGTCGCATTCGCACTATTTGCTTGTTGCTGCATGTTCATTTTTTTATTCTGCCATGAAAACAGACCAAGTAAGTGTATAGTCCAATAAATTAACGCCAGGATAGACAAATCGATCATGCCGATAAGCCTAAAGACGTTCCAGCTCCAAAATTTTTATCGCCAAAGATTATGTTCTTCATGATTTCAGGAACACAGGTCCAAGAAACCGTTTTTAAGGAAATAGCAATTTTGGTGCCCAAGTTGTCATAAAATTAACGCTGAAAATTTTCAGAACAGTGCTCAATCGCCGAAATGCATTGGCAGCACTGTGTGACACTCTATTTTTCTCTTAAACTTTTTTTCAATTTTTTTCTTGTTAAGTTGAGTGGAATGAATAAGGTCTAAGTTTAGTTAACCGTTTGGCATCAAACAGAAAAGTGGTTCAAGAAGTACTTCAAGCTCGAGTTTTTTGGCTAAATTACTTATATTTCATTTGATTCGCGATGATGTTAATATTTAAAATAGTGCACCAAGAGCAAAGGTAAAGAGAATTAATTTTTAAATGGTATAAAGTTATTTTAACTTGCTTTATCACAGCAGAAGAAGATTATTCATCCTAAATATTGCAATACAAGTGATTTTTGCTACTAATGTCATAGCTCAAGAAACTGCTTACATTTTTCTGCAGTTTTGAATAAGTTTCTTTCTTAACCCGATGCAAGCGTTGCAGAGTCAAACTGGTTTCCAACGGTTGATGACCTGTGACCAATTCGAAATTATGAACGGAATTTCTTTCTCGTCATCGGTGTTTTTTTTATTATTTATCTTTGGAATTATAATGAATATGAAAATGTGTATAAATTTCGTTTTGAACCAAACAGCATGAGGTGTATAGTAACGTTTTACTACAAAAAAAAAAAAAAAAAATGAATACAAATACAACGCCTAAAAGGTGGCTAGTTCAGGTAGATGAACATTGTTGTTCTATCAAAAATAATTTCCGAATTCAACCTTGAGAAACTATGCACAAGTGGACGGTGCAAGTACTTAACTGCGGAGACAGCTGACTTCAAGTTTGATTCATCTTGAACTGCGATTTCAGCCACAGCAAGTAAAGCATGGACCACATTGAGTCTTTTCTAGAAATTAAAAGTGTCACTTTACTCCAATCTTTCTCAAAAGTTTCTGGCACAGATTCATAGCCATTTCAAGCCTACATTTGCATTTATGCATATGCTATTCATACGATTAATGAGTTGAAGTACACTTGAAAATTAGAAGATCGCTTTAAAGTAATACTCAAATACTTGGTTATTTTTCTTTATTTACTATCAATTTAATTTAATTAACATCTGACTCTTCGGAGTACCTGAATACTACTTCATCCTTATTCACCTTCTCCTTCGATATTTATAGGTCCTTTTGCTGGACGGTACCGCACACTTTTACTTGTTGCTGGCTGGGGTGTCTGCCTACGCACATACATGATTATCCATGTTCGGAATATCCATCCCGATAGCGGCATCGATCGCGCAGTTGATATTTGTCTAAGAGGGTTGATTTCTTAGTCGCGCAGTACATCCTATTTTGGGGTTGATTTCTCGTCGCGCAGTAGACACATTTTAGGGTTGATTTATGATCCTCGGCGACATGCAGTCGGCTTAGGGGAATCCAATATTAAATTCTGCATTGCGCAGAACAGAGATGATTTTAGTGCAGGTGGTCATTTGCGTTGCGATCTCGATTTGTGTGTGGCGTCAGAAGTGTGTCGCCACAGTACCCCCTTGCCAGTGGTTGAACGATATTTCAGTCCAGAAAACGACCTGGAAAATGAACTCGTCTGCCGGATCGTGTACACTGCTGAGCCGTTGGTGTTGTCTTCTCACTTGGGGTAGGTTGCTTATCGGCAAATTGTTGTATGCTGTCAGGTGTCTTCTTTGGAATCTCGTTCTCAGCTTCAGTTAGTAGATACGCTGGTTTCAATCTATCTATGGAGACAGTGCAGTCACGACCTCTGATATTGATAACAAATTTCTTATCGGCTCGTGAGATAACTCTAAACGGACCCTCGTATGGCTGTTGTAACGGTGCTTTAGGTCCATCGTGTCGGACGAATACGTGTTCGGCTGTTGAGAGATCTTTGAACACGAATGTAGCGTTTTGTCCATGTCTGGAACCATTGACTGGGGTCAGCGTTTTCACGTGTTGTCGTAGCAGTTGGACAAAAGTAATTGGATCGTCATCTGTAGTTGTTGTCGGTGCAAGGAATTCACCGGGTAGTCGGATTGGTTCTCCATAGATCATTTCTGCTGCTGTTGATTGTAGGTCTTCTTTCCAGGCAGCTCGTATGCCCAGCAACACGGTGGGGAGTATTTCGGTCCATGTAGCCTGGTTGTGACATTTTATTGCTGCTTTCAATTGGCGATGAAATCTCTCGACCATACTATTCGCTGCTGGGTGATAAGCGGTGGTTCTGAAGTGAGACGTTCCTGTTAAACAGTTCAGATGCTTAAACAGGTGCGACTCAAATTGTCTTCCTTGGTCTGTGGTGATTCTCAAGGGTGTTCCGAAACGAGCAATCCAGTTGTTGTAAAATGCTCGAGCGACTGTGGAGGCCTCTTGGTTCTCAAGTGGAATAGCTTCTGGCCAACGAGAGAATCGGTCGACGCAAGTTAGACAATACCTGCAGCCTTCCGAGCTCGGCATTACCACGATGTCGATGTGAACATGCTCGAATCTCCTGGATGGTGGTGTGAAAATACCTGGCACTGTTGAGACGTGGCGAGTGACTTTGCATCGTTGACATTGAATGCAGCTTCGAGCCCACAATCGGCAGTCCTTTTTTATCGATGGCCACACATAGCGCTGTGCGATGAGTTTAACTGTTGCGCTCACGCCAGGATGCGATAGTCGGTGAACACTATTGAAGACGATGCGGCGGAACTGTTTGGTGATGAAAGGTCTTGCTGTGGCTGTTGAAATGTCGCATTGAAGTAATGCCTCGGAATCTGGGATTTTAATCAGCTTAAACTGTAGAGATGATGATTGAGAGTTTATTAGGTTCTGTAGTTCTTCGTCTGTTCTTTGCGCAGCTGCTAGAGCTTCTAGATCCAGATTTGATTCTAACTCTTCAATGCGGGAAAGAGCGTCAGCGACGACATTATCTTCTCCAGGAATGTGTCGAATGTCCGTGGAGAATTGGCCGATGAAGTCCAAATATCGGAACTGCCGTGGAGTACACTGATGGTCTTTCTTGCGGAACGCGTACGTAATTGGCTTATGATCGGTGTAGATGATGAAGGTTCTGGCTTCAATCATATGGCGAAAGTGTTTGATTGCTTCGTATATGGCCAGTAGTTCACGATCATAAGCTGCGTACTTACGCTCAGCACCGCTTAGCTTCTTTGAGAAAAAGGCGAGTGGCTCCCAGCTGTGGTTGGATCTTTGTTGAAGAGCTGCTCCAATGGTGAAATCAGACGCATCGCAAAAGATAGCTAGTGGTGCATGTAGTTTTGGATGCACAAGTAGAGTTGCTTTAGCTAAACATTCCTTGGATGCATCGAATGCAGCTTCTGCATCTGGTGTCCATGGAACTGGTGTCTTCCCTTTAGTGTTGCCTTGAAGCAAGTCGTTGAGTGGTGCTTGGATGACTGCAGCGTTAGGGATGAACCTCCTATAGAAGTTTAACATCCCCAAGAACTGACGAAGCTTCTTCATAGTGTCTGGTTTTGGAAAAGCACGTATTGTCTCGACCTTCTCCGGAAGTGTCTGTGTACCACTGCTGCTGACCAAATAGCCAAGGAATCGTACTGACGACTGACCAAAGACGCACTTCGATGTGTTGACAGTAACACCATATTGTTGAAGACGCTGGAAGAGGATTTCCAGATGGTGAAGATGTTCCTCAATCGATGATGATGCAACCAAGATGTCATCTATATATGCGTAGCAAAACGTCAAGTCTCGGAGTACTTCATCGATGAAGCGTTGAAATGTTTGAGCGGCGTTACGTAACCCAAATGTCATGAATGGGAACTCAAACATTCCAAATGGTGTGGTGATCGCTGTCTTCGGGATGTCTTCCTCTGCAACTGGGATCTGGTTAAAAGCTTTGATCAGATCGATCGTTGAAAATACATTCTTACCGCTGAGAGTTTGTGCAAAGTCTTGAATGTGACGAACTGGATAACGGTCAGGTTCTGTCATTGCATTTAGACCACGATAGTCTCCACACGGTCTCCATTCATCTCCTTGCTTCGGAACCATATGCAGTGGAGAGGACCAGCAACTTTGAGATGGCCTAGCAGTGCCAAGTTTTAACATGGCGTTGAACTCTTGCTTAGCTGCTAGTAACTTATCAGGGGCCAGGCGTCGTGGTCTGCTTGCAACCGGTGGTCCTGGTGTCGTCTTGATATGGTGTTTTGTCTGATGTTTCATCGGGTTCGCTGCACCACAAGGTCGAGTTATATCTGCATATTTCAACAGGAGATCATGAAATGGTGTTGATCCTGTAACAATTTTCACTGTTGGTGTTTCTCCAGTCACTGCTTTGCCTCGGGTAGTAAGATGAGTCGTCCTATCGATAAGTTCGCGATTCCTCACATCCACAAGTAAATTGTAGAATGCAAGGAAATCTACTCCGATAATTGGTTTGGTGACGTTGGCGACTACAAACCTCCATGTATAATCTCGACGGAGCCCAATGTTGAGTGTTAAGGTAGTTGTACCAAATGTTGAAATGGTGGTCCCATTGGCTGCACTCAGTTGATAGGATGATTCTGCTCGTGGTCCTCGAATGTACCGTCGAGGAAATACGCACAGATCAGCTCCGGTGTCGACAAGGAATTGTAGTTTAGTAGTTCGGTCTGTTATAAATATGCGGCGCGAAGAATTTGGGCACAGGTCAACGGCCGCAGTTAGCGTGTACCTGCGGAGTTTCCCTGATTGAAAGTACAGGGTTTGACGCACTTTTTCGCTTCCTGCCCAAAACGTCTGTGATACCAGCATACCCCACTGGTGTTATGACGGCTTCCAGATCTAGAACGCATGCGTGGACGGGATCTCTCACGTTGATTGTATCTGCCAGGGTGCATTCTGGAAACTTCCTGTCTAATTGATGATATCTGGTTTTGTACCGTAAGTCTTAACTGCTGTAGCTGTTCTGCAATCGAGTCCTGTGGTGATGTAGCGATTTCGGACACGCCAGGTCTATTTGTAGTTAGCTCGACGATGGTATCAGCGAGCTCAGCAATTTTCTGCAAGCTTAAGTCCCTGTGGGCAGCAAGTATCGCTTGCATATTGCCTGGCAAGCGACCCAGCCACAAGGTGCGCAGCATGCTATCAGGAACGGAGACGCCAGCGAGCGTTTGGAGGTGACGTAAGAACTGTGATGGCTTCCTGTCACCCAGCTCCTCCATTTCAAGAAGCTGGCGGGTTTTCTCCTCCTGCGATGAGCTCAGGCGCTTAATCAGCTCAGTTTTCAGGACATTATACGCATCCTTGGCGGGCTTCTTTATGATGACGTCGCGTACTTCCAATGCATATCGTGGTTCTAATGCTGCGATGACATGGCTGAACTTCGTAGAATCCTGGGTGATTCGCGCACTTTCAAGGTTTTCTTCTACCATTGCGAACCAGAGTTCCGGATCACTTGGAATAAATGGCGGTATTCTTACCGCTACACGATTGATGGTAAGTCCACCTTCGCCTTCCAAGTTCTCCTCTCTGTCTTGCAGCACTGGTACACCTGGTACTGGCAATGCTTGGTCACCTGGTACTGCCATTTCACTTTTACTTGCACTAACTTATAGGTACTTTCACTTATACGAGTAAAATCACGTCGGGGTCACCACTAAAGTAATACTCAAATACTTGGTTATTTTTCTTTATTTACTATCAATTTAATTTAATTAACATCTGACTCTTCGGAGTACCTGAATACTACTTCATCCTTATTCACCTTCTCCTTCGATATTTATAGGTCCTTTTGCTGGACGGTACCGCACACTTTTACTTGTTGCTGGCTGGGGTGTCTGCCTACGCACATACATGATTATCCATGTTCGGAATATCCATCCCGATAGCGGCATCGATCGCGCAGTTGATATTTGTCTAAGAGGGTTGATTTCTTAGTCGCGCAGTACATCCTATTTTGGGGTTGATTTCTCGTCGCGCAGTAGACACATTTTAGGGTTGATTTATGATCCTCGGCGACATGCAGTCGGCTTAGGGGAATCCAATATTAAATTCTGCATTGCGCAGAACAGAGATGATTTTGGTGCAGGTGGTCATTTGCGTTGCGATCTCGATTTGTGTGTGGCGTCAGAAGTGTGTCGCCACAGCTTTAAATTGAAAATTGGTTAAACCTCAGTCGTTACAAGCGCTTGTCATCTACCTTCTCAAGGAACTTATCAATAGGAAATGGTGCCTAGGGCACGCATCAAAGTTGCGCCCCTTCGTAAATTTTCTTAATATAAAAAGCAGATAGGTAAGGTACTCTAAATAAAACAATCATAAATCTTTTCTCGCTCTACACTGAGCAAAGCTGGAAAGCACCTTTCTTGACCCATTGTAGTCCTCAACTACGAAAGTATTAATTTTAATTAATTGAAATATCGCTCACTAATTGCGATGGATACTGCAATTGTGAACAGAATTTGAATGGGAATGCGCAGATTAGGGAATCATCTCCGTACTGCACAATAAATTCAAGAGACCTTCAGGTTTCCTTATGTTGGCGTTCTTTCTAGTAGATACTAGCATTCGAATATCCAATATTTCTTCGTATAACTGTTCCCCGTTAACATCGCAACCATACAATATCTCCAAAATCTTTAAATTTCTTTATTAAATCATCACAGTCGTTAGTGCCGTAATATCTAATCTAGAAAAATTCCAAATCTGGCGTCAGTTTCTTACAAACGAGTAAACCTTTCACTCATTTCACACACAATACGATTCAGCGATCCTTTTATTACTTGTCCCATTTCTTCTATAGCAAAGCAATAATGCGTCCGAGGCACTCTCTCCATTTTTTTCGCCTTCGACGCACATAGGGGTATTTTGATCAAAAACATGGATTTTCTGAAAAGTAAAAAGCTTAGTATAGCGGGTGCTAAATACACATGGCTCAATATGGTGTACTTATTTTTCTTTTCGTCGATTTTGTGTTGTGATACAATGAGTTCAAAGTTAGCATTTGCATCTACTGCATTTTTATTTTAATGCGTGCTACTTTCCACCGGACTATTCTTCGACCGACAGCGTCAAAAATACTGCAGGAATGACCATCTGTACTCAGAAGCAAAGATAATACCAATCGACAAGTACCTACTACTTTTGGCTAAGAAGTTAGTAGGAAGCGCAGCCAGCCACCCGAACCAGCTAATAAGAAGGATGACAACCCAACAGCGACTACCCCAGCCGTGGTACCTCAGCGCCCTGGACACCCTGGATGAAGACATCACCCCAATCGACAACGAGGAAGCAGTTGTATTCTACGCTGACACAGGGTCAGCCCACCGCCGTGGCTAAACGCCAAACCCCCTCACAACCCACACCAAACTCGCCACTAACAACCGGGACGGAACACCGCGAGGATATCTAAGTCAACCGACTTTTAATTTTAAGTTTACATGTATAATATATAATTATATTTTTTATTTTAAGTCAATGTATAAGGTTAGGCCCCCAGTGTGCCAACAAATTTGTATTACCAATGTATCTTATAGCTGTTAGTTTAAATTAAGACAATTGTATATATATTTTGTTCAATAAAAATCGTTAAATCGTTAAATCGCGTGCTACTTTGGTAAGTGTCATCGAAGTGTAGTGATAAAAAGCTTAAAGAATTTAAATGGAGAATTCTGCTTCAGGTATTTTTTTCTAATTTCAATTGAATTTTGGAAATATTAAGCGGTGTTTTTTGCGTCAATTCGGACTTAGAACTATTGTATTGAAACAATATTTTTTCAAGTTATTTTTCCAGTTTTAATGATTTTGTTTTAGTATAGCCCGTTATTGGGCAATGAATTGAAGTTTATAAGCAAGTTTCAATATTCCTTAGGTCAATGCAACAAAAATTGGTTGCTCCTAGGTGCTCTTTACAGTACTGTGGGTCAATAAGTTTTTCACTGTCGTGTAAAATGCACTCAGACGTTATGCAACGTTTTTATAGTGCTTGAGAGTTTTAATCAAAAAACATTTAAGTGAACTAATGCTGGAGAGTATAGGAAACGATATAAATCCAAAATCAGACTATTAAGATCAATTTTTACAAAGTAGGGCGTGTTGTGTGCAGGATAAACTAAAAGAATTTAAACTAAAAATATTAGGTTTGGAACGAATTTAATTAATTTTTTTTATTTTAAAAAACGAAGAGAAATGCCTCAAAAACGATATCAGTTATTGTTTCAGACATATATCAGACCATTGAGACACAAAAATATTTTCGTCCACTTTTTCCATGCAAATATCCCTATGTGCGACGCCTCTCCGTGGCTACATCCAATTCCTGGCAAAGATTAGGTCTGTTCAGTAACTCTGTGCTAGACAGAAAAGTACAGAAAAGTACACGTTTTGGTGTTCAGTAAAAAAAGTTTCTGTCCGAGACTGATCGTTTTTGTGTTCAGTAACTCTGTGCTGGACAAGTGCTGGACAACTTTTCTGCAACTACTCTCGAGGTAGAACAGATTTGTGAGAAATGTGCATATGGCTGTATTTTTCTGTGCTGACTGGATCTGCATTTTCCCATAAATCTGTGCTGTTCCGATCTGACTTTTTTTTTTACTGAACAGACCTACTGAATCCACTTTTTAATACCTCATTAACTAACCTCTCTCTTTTATTTGAAAAAATTACCTCGGAGGGCTTTTATGTCCAAGGCAGCATTATGAAAATTCACACTAGGGTCCTGGAGCCGCTTTTGGACACGGTCAACGAGTACATTGTTCCAAAATCCCAACAATAACGACAGATAATCGTAGGACATTTCTCTTCTCAGAATCGTAAGAAGAGAAATGTATGTGCCAAAGAAACGATTTCAGAAGACTTCGTTTTGATTCTGGACGCTCCCAGACGTCCAATGGAAAATGACATTATTATTGCGTTAGTTTTTGTCTACTGAACAGATAAGTTGTTCGCACTGTATTGTGGTTTATTTTCATTTTTAAATTTAATAATTGGCGGTTTTGTGCGGCCCCCTTTGAAAGGCGCCCGGGGCACGTGCCCTAATTGTCCCACCCAAGATACCCCTCTGCAGAAGGTTTATGTTGTTTTATTTAGATACAAAATTGTTATGTCCTAATTGAAGAAAGCTTCATGTGCATGAAGGGATAAAGTTTTACCTTTGCCGCGTGTAGTTTATGCACTCGATAAATAACAATGTTCCCGATTGTCATCTTACAAACGTTGATGCCTTCTATGCCATCTTCATTCTTGTTCACCGTTATTGTATGTATTTTTATTTTATTTTTTTGATAAATTTATTCTAAATAATGAATCTAATATTAAGTAATTAGTATCAGTAACAAAATGTATGTATTTAGCGGCATGCCTTAAGCATATAGTATATATTAATCAAAGTACACTTTATCTACTACATACGTGCAAATATACAGACGTAGGCTGACTCCGGTTCTATTATCAACTATCGGAGATACGAATTGAAGATGGTGTGTTATGAAATCTTCTTTCGTTCAATATTCACCCCAATTCTGAAAGTCGTATTTGTTAGTCGCAAAATAATACATACTGTATTTGCTATTACAAAATTCGAGTATGGTCGTATGGTGATTGGCTTTCTTATTAATTCAATTAAAAATACAAAACCGACCTAACGGTAAAAGAAATCATTTTATTACGCAACTGCTAACCAAAAACAAACATATCAAATGGTAAGTAAGAAGAATCTAACTATGCTTCGAACCTCTTAATATGCTCTCGAATTTAACCACATGAATAAATTGGAAATAAAAAAAAGGTAAAAAAAGAAAAATAAAAAACTCCCATTCTACGTCAAATAATTTGGTGTTTTCTTGTAATTAAGTCACTGACTTTGCATTTTTTGCACAAGTCTTTGCATAATTTGCGAGTTATTTTTAACGTCCTTTCTTTTTGGCTTCGGTATACCTATTTAAATAAATAAACATAAATGACACTTTGCGAGCCGCGTGTAATTACTACAATATAAATAAGAGCATTGAACTTAAACCGTGTGCAAATCTGTTATTTAATCTATTTTGTAACTTATATAACTTTGCATTAGCTTTGCAAATATTAAAATAAAATTCTAGATTTAAAATTATACAGTAAATATATACCTATAATGTTCCACTTAAACACCTGAATAATAAATTTAGAGATTGGGATAACTGGCCCATGGTTAAACATTTCTTCGTTTCTTTGCACCTAAAAAAATATAGCTACCTTTGGTACCCATGGGGATATAATATATTCGGTTCCAGCATCCAGAGATGAAGTTCTATAAATTGACAAAGACAACATTTTTCAATAGCAGTCTAGAAGCTAGACGCTGCTATAGTGTTTGCGCGATTATTTCGAGCATGTGCCAAAAGTGATACGAGAGCTTTATAAAAGACCGTTAATCGAATGAAAAAAGTACTGTGATTTGTGTTTCTAAAATGAATTGGAAAATTCTTGCAGTTGTTGTGATTTTGGGTTACATTACTTCAGTTAATGGTATGAAATGTCTTGAATGCTGGTGATATTGGTATTGGGATGGAGATCAGTTTATCTGTGGGCAATAAACCGTTTCATTTTGTTTGCTAACTTATTGCAGAGTTTAATACTCTCGTAAGTAATAATAAATATTGATGAAAGTAGATCAAAAGTCAGTCAATAAAATTTATCTTCATTACTCATAGGTTATTGCTGCTCCAAATATGTATTGCACTACAACCTTTCAGATGAAGGCTTTGTTATGCTTTTAGTTAGAACTCGTTAAACAGTCTTATTTACGTTATTAGATCGATGGTGCTGTACTTAAGTCAAACTACGATCTTTCATTTATTTTTTTTTTCAATGCCTCAATTTTTTAATAATTTTTAAAAAACGTATTTTTAATTTTCCAGGCCTTCATTTTAATTCACCTTGGTACTCTGAGGAATATAATGACTACAGTGAATTTAATCATGAGATATCTCCCCAAAAGAATGATCATCCTTGTGACAGGGAGTGTATTTCCGGTGATGTACGGACATGCTACTATGAATTTGTAGTGCACTATTATGAAGTTGCGAGCAGAATATGTGCAATGACTGGCAATAACACCAACAAAGGATGCATTTTGAGTGATGGTGTTCCAACTGGTGTTATGGTGGTTAATCGTCAGCTTGATGGACCGAAAATAGTAGCATGTGAAAATGATACTGTTATTGTTGACGTTATAAATAATCTACGTGAGGAAACGACTATCCATTGGCATGGTCTTCATATGAAGGACACACCAGACATGGATGGCGCACCTTATGTCACGCAGTATCCTATCGATCCTGGCCAGTCTTTCCGTTATAAATTCTATCTTAAGCAACATGGTACTTTCTGGTGGCACAGTCACTCGTTCTTTCAAAGAGCGTTTGGTGTTGCAGGAGCTTTAATTGTTAGACAGCCCAAAGAGTTGGAACCTCACGGTGAGCTGTATGACTACGATAAGACCGAGCACGTAGTATTCCTTCAGGACTGGTTTTACAACTTCACCTCGGATACGCCAACAAATGCTCTGATCAATGGAAAAGGTCACAATAATATAACAATGTTTTTGGATAGAAAATCGAGTGAGTCCATTAACTATGAAAGATTTGAGGTCGAACGAGGACGAAGATACCGCTTTAGAGTAATCTACAATGGCAATGCTAATTGTCCTTTGGAATTTTCCATAGATAACCATGATCTCTTGGTTATGAATAGCGATTCATTTGACACAGAAACTTTATCAGTTAAGAGCATCATATTGTTAGCAGCTGAACGGTATGACTTCATTTTATATACTTCACGACCAGTTAGAAACTATTGGATGCGAGTAAAGGGTCTTGGCTTCTGTGAAAGTTCTCAAATTCTTCAAACTGCTATCATTCAATATAAGGGCGCACCTAAGCTTGGTCTACCGAATAGAGAACTCTCATATGCGCAGGTAGTGACAGGACTTCAGTTAAATCCCATCGATGTAGGGCCATCTGATGATCCCAACAATCTTACAATATCCGAAATAAATAGTTTGGAATCGACCGAATGGGGTCCAAATACGCAATTTACAACTTACTACACGAAATTGTCACTCTATAATCGTAACGGAGAATTCGGTTTCACAATTGACGATATATTCTTTATGATGCCTCCTATCTCGTTACTACAGGCCCGTTTCTTGGATATTGAGTCGACATTCTGTAACAGATCATCACTAGTGAGTGCCGGCAGAAATTGTTCAGCTGAGCTGTGCATGTGTCTCAATATTATACAAGTTCCGCTCAAAGATTATGTTGAATTTTTTGTTTATACGGATATGGCTAGAGGTCATCCTTTCCATTCGCACGGTATGGACTTCCGGGTAGTCGGTACGGGTGTTGTGAGTGCGGAAGATATTGCAAACGTAGGTTTTTTTAAATGTTTAATTTCTTTATCAAATTCTCTAACAGTAGCGTTCTTGCAGATTGAAACGATTGATGCAGAGACACCCTATCCGAGGAGAACGGACCGGACTCCGGCAATTAAGGATACAGTTCAGGTGCCAGGAGTTGGATATACGATTATACGAATGAAAACAACGAATCCAGGCTATTGGATGTTCCACTGTCATTTATCAGTTCATTCGGAAGAAGGAATGATGGCGGTTTTGAAAGTCGGAGAAAATGATCAAATGTTGCCAACTCCATTGAACAATTGTTACAGGGATAAAAGTGAGCAATGTATTCATGCGATGTAATAAAATACTTTCGTGAAAATGTATTGCCATTATTTTTTCTCTATGGTTAAGTATGTATATTGTGAGCACTGTGGTGTAGTGGTAAGTCGGTGGACTACTACGGAATGCTGGCCGGGTTCAATCGCAGCAAACACCTTAAAGTTTTTTCACGGAGTATCATTTGACGAGCTTCTTAACTCACTGTTCGGAGCCGGCAAAATAAACTGCATTCGTACAAAATTATAGCACTCACCCACAAATGGTTGCGAGAAGCAGGCTCTGGTTTACCCCGAACTGTAGCGCCCCCTGAAGAAGAAAGAGACAATAGACATATCAATGATCTTGCTATAGACCTGCAAAAGGCTTCAAAAGGTAAAAATCGGAGTCTAAGCCCCAAAACGTCGCTGACAGGCTGGACTCAATAAACTTTAAATGTGTGCCCGTGTGTGCACTTCACGTGCAATTAGAACAGCACTCACCGCAGAGTAAGAGGTTTGTTACGTCCACCTGTAATTTAAATAAAAATTACTAGAGTTTGGATTTTGGAAATAGACATATCTAAACAATTGCTACAGCTGATTTGAGCTGTCCTTTCAGTCTGTGGTAAAATTCCAGAAAATCCATCTAGTGGTTGGTAGCTGCAATATGCGATAATTCTGTTCCCAATCCAAGGACAGAACCCAGGCTAAAGAATAAAGAATGACCGATTTTAAGAGAGAATCTGTGCAGAATCGGGTGATCTGGGCAAAAGAGAGTAGGTAGTGGTTTTTTTTTGTTGGTAGTTTTTTTTTGACAAAAGAAACCCAATGCATTTTAATTGCAATACACACCGTTGGTGGTGAGACCGAACGTCTCAAAAGAGTGGTGATTGTAGTTTTGCTGAAAGTCCTATTAATAAATAGGCAGTTTATTTTCGAATTTTTTTGAATAAACTCAGTTAGCTTAAATGGTGAGTGAGTTTTATTAGTTTTTATTTATATTATGTATGTAAGCAGTTTTTTTTTTTATATTGTGCAGTGCTACTAGGCGGCCACCGAATAAATCCAATTTGGGATCGTGGCCGCCCCATCTTTAATTAACGATTAATAATAAAAAAAAATCCGGTCAAGTGCAAGTTATACTTGCGCAATAAGTGTTCCGTACTGTATCAGTTATTTTAACTACATACATATGTATGTCATAGATTTATGTTGATAGATCTATATGAACCCTTTCTTTACGATACGATTTCTACTAAAGATACAATGATACTTTGTTCGATACTCACATATATGTACAAACATAAAAACATATATAGGTACATATATGTACATATGCACTTGTATATCTGCAGACACAAGAAAGTACATGTGTACCTACATACATAGTTTTATGGTGCACAGCACATTTCAATACAAATAAATTGAGCACAATTTGCGAAAAATAAATTCAAATTTGTACCTACATAAATGTATACCAACAAGTAAGTTGAACAAATTACCTACATATCCATGTATGTATGTACATATGTCTCTGATGTCCTTTCTCATCTGCTCAGAAGAATAGTTATACACACACACAAAGTAAAAGAAAAAAAAAACAACAAATAAAGCATGTATATACATACATACATATATACCTACATAGTATTTTCATATGTATATGTATTTACAAGAAATGTACGCTTGTGCATCAGATTTAATTTTTCGTCTCGTTATTCGTTCAATTGCATTAACTGCGTATTTTGCGATTTGTCTCCCTCTCTGTGGCTGTATATACACAAATTCAATTTTTTCCAATATAGTAAAAGTAGAGACACCTACATTATAATAGGAAACCATCAAGCTTCCTTTATGTGTTATATTATGTATCATTGGTTTAAGTCTTAGGTCAATAGTTATCCGGTAGGAATATGCCACAAAAATTCGCTGCGGGTATAACACTTTTGCCATCAATTATTCAATTTTTACTCTCGGATCTACTTTTAGGCGTTGTGATATTTTTCTGGGTATGTAAACAGTAGGGTAGTTGAAATTAAAAAATTAATTAAAAAAAAACGGTTGAAGTAGGGCAGTCGTGAGAATTATGTTTCCATCTACACTTTATTCTCAATGTTTGTGATTTTATTCAGATTTTTCTGAGCGATATTTTCGGAGAAAAAGCTCGGGACAGCAAGTTGTAACGTTTTGTGAAAATTTGTTAAGAAACTACCCTCCCAAAGTCGAAATTCAGCTTTTTAAGTTCTGGTCTGTGTTTAGGCCACTAATTGCTACAACTGTTCCAAATTTCAATAGTCTAGGTTAAGTAGTCTCTGAGAAAAAGGCCTGTGAAAGACAGACAGACAGACAGACAGACAGACAGACACCGAACTGATTCCATTAGTGTTCCGTTTTGGTACGGACGAAACACTAAAAATAAATAAATATATAAATATAATATATATTTACATATGTGATACATGCGTACAGATGCATATACATACCTATAAGTGATAAGGTCAACCAAGGTGGAAAGTACCCGTAACGGCACGATACTGCCATATAAATCCCACCTACATATACGAGTATATATAATAATATTGAAAGACACAACATCACATAGAGCCAACATACACAAATTATAACCTATTTAATATTAACATACAAAAATAATATTTAAAATATAAACAAAAGAAACTTGCTTGACCATCGGTCATAAAATGTAAATTTTTGTTCATTTTTTTGTTTTTTTTTATGGTAACATACCCTAAGGCGTGGGGTATTACAATAATATAGTTTTTTTTGCTTTGGTCCAATTAATTGGAGTAATTTATTTAATAGGTGTAATTGTAAATGTAAAATTTCGTTTCCTCCGTCGCGTTTATTCGGTCGCGTTTTTCTTCTGCAACATTTTGTTTTTTTTGTGTACCACCTAAACCGAGCTCGTTCTAGGTAGGATCGTCGTGTCGTGTGTAGTCGCTCGCGTGTACATAAAGGTACTGTATTGGGAGGGAAAGTTTTTCGGATTAGTATTTGTTTGTTTTTTTTTGTTATGTATTAATAAACATTGTTTTTATTTATTAAACTAAAATATTCAATAAAGTTCATATAATTTTTATACGCCATGGAAAAAAAAAGAAGGCCAATTTTTGTTTGTGTTTAAAAGCGATATGAGTCGCTGAGTATTAAATTTTCAGGGGGTGTTGAAGGTACGCTCAAGTACCTTCGGCTGATGGAGTGAGCTGCCGAGGCATCCGAGCAATTGGGGAAGTCCAATATGGCCGCCGGACTTCCAGGTTGGGAGGGTTTAGCTAAATACCATCACTAGCGCCCCTCAATGTGGTATATCCGTCCGTCCGCTACAAGTAAGTAAGAAAGTAGATTTTTTGGCACGATTTATGTTTTGTGTATGTAGGTTAGTCGTATGCGGGGACAAGATCCCCCCCCATTTCCGGCGAGTAGAGCCGTGCAACCACAAGCGTGCCGTGCTCCTCGTATGCGGTCCCATCCACATCCTCATTTCCTGTCATTTTTCAAAATTTCTAACTCCTCCCACTCCACTCCTGCATATAACAGGTTCTATTGCACCTTCATCACCTATATCTCCAAATACAGAAAGAAGCAATGGTAAATGCCCACTAGTTCACCCAGACATTGTTCCGAAACTCGGTAGGAGTGATCTATCATCTTTACAAACTACATATATATATAACTTTAGCCACAACTTCAAAGTTACACTTCCATAACTACATAGCTGGAGATAGCATTAACCTGCTTCTGTTAAAGATTCACTTGTATGCTATACGGATGGATACAAAATAGATGAAGGAGTTGGGGCGGCAGAGTGAGCACCGTGGTGAAGTGGTAAGTGCAATGCTGCCCGGGTTCAATCCCAGCCCAGATAACATCAAAAAAAATGTCCACGGCGTCATCTCTTTTGAATGTCCGACAAGCATTCAAGAGTATCATTCATTCAAGCCCATAATGTCGCGAGGTACAGTACACGTGTACTGTACTGTGCCGTGACTTCGTGAGTAGCAACAGGAAAAAACTACAAAAATTCTTGCAATAACTCGCACACCAGAAATGATCGCCGTTGCCGGATGCTAGGCTGGGTTCTTAATAGAGCTGTGCAACATTAACATAAACATTTTTGTACGTACAGTGGCTCCCAGTGCAAATGGCCCACCCCAAACTAAATACATTTCCTGAGAAAAAATCTAGGAAATCCATCGAAATTAATAGCGGAAATGGTCAATTTTAATTGACTGCTATATTCTTGTTTCAAAAGCAACGAATAATTTAAACATTTAATAATAAAAGCAACGAAATAAGAGGAAATAAGGGAGTAGACAACGAAATTCATCTCACAGCGAAAATTGCCCAGATAGCAAAAGCTTCTCAAATAACTGTTTTATTTTAACATTAAGCTCTGTAATCTCCGTTTTACTATTCCACATTAGAACGCAACTGCAGAAGTCGTTGACGCCCGTGTAATTTATTCGTTTAGGGTTTTTTTTGGAGTTGACAGCCGGCGAAGGCACACGCTTTTATTTCACTGGTATTCCAAAGTTTAAATTTGATCTAATTAAAAATTAATTTTACAGTTCTGGTTTCTTTTTCTTAAAAATAAAATCGGGATTAAACTCGCACAACAATTGGCTTTCTAATCCACATGCACTAAAGTGTGGATGTGCACATCTGTGTAGGTTAAAACTGGATTTCAATCCAGTCCCACCTCGTGGCGCAGACCACACAATGCACCATCACTCTTTTACACCGGAAGGGACTCCAAAATGCCGTAAAATGAGCAACGCAAACTTACCCAATGACGAAAGAGCAAGCAGCTCTAAATACGCAGCAATTAACTCAGCCAGTCCAAGAAGGGCTGAAATCACACACAAGAACAAAGGCGCTGGCAGGTTTAAATATGTGCCAAACATTATTAACAGCCCAAGAAGAGCGGCTGCAGCACAACATCTCCTCACACTTAGCAAAGCTAATGCTGAACCAAGTGCGGATACACCGCACCTTCCCAACACCATTGTACTCGAGTGCAACGAATCGCACCCACGTGCTCCTGCTGACCAATCCAATGAAGGTTGGCTTATACCTGACAGGCGGCACACTGCAACCGAAAACCATCACATCTCAATGGACACATCATCAATCACCAACAACGAAAATCAGTTTGAAATACTGAGCAATTTAATAATTCACCCAACCAAACAACCGGAGCAGCAATCCTCCATTGACGCCACCTCAGACACCAGCAAACCCAGCACCCAGCGACCAGACAAGGATTCCAGCAATGCAGCAGAATACAACATAACCAACACCAATTCAGAGGGACAATCCAAGCTTGTAAGGGGTAAGTACTGCCCTCCTATAATTATGAAGAATATAAATATACGTAAATTTATATCAGACCTGAAAGGAATTGAGGCTAAATTTTCTTAAAAAGTGATAAATAGAGGAAATACTAGTAGATTATATGTAGACAACAGTGGAGCCCATCGGAAGCTGATGGAAATCCTCAGAAATTCCGACGAGGTGCAGGCGTACTCCTTCACTATGAAGGAGGACCGCACCACGAACGTTATCTTAAGGGGCTTAACGTCCGAATTTCCAGAGACTGAGATCCTGGAGGAGTTGCGAAACATAGTGCAAAACGTAGACAAAGTATCCAGATTTGAGACCCTTCGCTCCAAAAGGGACAAATTGGTATACAATCTTTTTTTAGTTCGACTCCTCCCGGGGACCAGTTCCGAGGAACCTCTAAAGGTAAAATATCTTTTCAATACAAAAATTCAGTGGGAAAAACCCAGAGGCAACAGAGGTGCACTACAGTGCAGGCGTTGTCAACAGTTTGGCCATCTTGCAAAAAATTGTGCAAACAACTATAACTGTGCTAAGTGCAACAACAGACATGAGCCGGGTGGCTGCCCTGTAGTTATGGTAGAGGGGAGCAAGGCGGTTTGTGTGAACTGTGGGGAAAACCACACTGCAAACTTCAGAGGGTGCAGTGCATACAAGGATTATGATCTGAAAAGAAAAAGCATCCTAAGGGATGCAAAAGAAAGAAGGAGCAACGCCAGAGTGTTCTCGAACTTTATTTCAAACGGGAATGTAGTCACTCCCGGTGTAACCTTCGCAAGTCATTTCAATAAGATACCTGCATCTAATGAAGTTAACACCTCGCCCTACAACCGGAACCTCCCCTCTAAACCAAAACACAGCACTAGCGTAATTACCAAATTCCTGGATCTGTCTAAGGATCTCTTTGGAGTGGAAATGAATGCACTTATAGGAAAAATTAAAAGGTTTATGGCCAATCTGGATAACTTCGCCTCTGTTGCCCAAAAAAGGGTGGCTTTCTTGGAACTGGTCAACCAGTTAATAGTTAGTGATATATAATGCTATTAAAGATCCTTCAATTTAACATTTCGTCCTTAATAAATAATTCTCGTAGGTTGGAGCTCTCTAAGATCCTCCAACGAAGTGACGCACATTTTGCATTTATCCAAGAAACACACCTAAATAGTCATCACAAGGTCTGTATAGATGACTTTAACTTTCTTCGGAATGACCAACTTCAGGGTGTTGCCATTGCGGTGAGAAAAAACATTAAATACGATATTGTAGAATGGGCTCCTTCCCAGTTTCCAAGTATCTTCATAAGCATCAATATCAAAATAAATAACTCTATAAACAAAATCCTCCTGGGGTCAGTCCACTTTCCATCAAACAGTCCTACCAGCACCATGGCTGCTGAATTATCCAAGTTCGACTCACTTGCCAATTCATTTGATGGGGCCATCATCGGCGGTGACTTAAATGCGAAAAGTCCCCGATGGGGAGATTCCATGATGAACCTAAACGGCAGAACTGTGGAAGCCTGGCTACATTCTCAAAACCCCTCTTTATCTAATATCATCTCGCATACTCCAACCTTCCCGAGGAGCTCATCATTTCTGGACCTTTCTGGACTGCTGAACCATATTGATCAGAATTTCTCCGTGAATACACTTCCTTCATTTTCAGACCACTTCCCTCTTATGCTTAATATTCATTAGAGGAAGCTAATTTATGCACCCAGGATGCATCTCCCACGAGGTCATTTAAGGACACTGACTGGGAAGCCTTCAGGGAAGACCTAGACTTACTACTTTTAAATGTCCAACCCCCTCAATCTCAGTGCCTCTCCAACTCGCAAATCGATAGCTACATTGGTCGCTTTAATGAAGCTCTCCACGGAACAATAGAAAGGCACTCGGCTCAGGTAAGAACCTCCTTTAAAAGATATAAGAACATCCCCAGAGATATTGAGCTCCTCTATAAAACAAAACACCAATGGCAAAGAAGATTAAAAAATATATTTCATTCCCAATACAATAGAGTTAGCCCCCTCTATAGAGAACTCTCTCTAAGAATTTCGCTACTAAACAAAATTATTCAGGATAGAATAAGAGTTTGGCTTAACAGACAATTCAGCGAAAGACTTTCCAAAATCAACCCTGGTCCTAGGGCTTTCAAAGAAGTTTTTAAAATGGTGGGGAAAAAAAAACAGTTCTGCTGTGGAAAAGTCACGGTCAACAATGTTAACTTCACTGATGAACTAAATATTGTCAAAGCATTTGAAACCCATTTCAAGGAGGTCTACAAAGAAAAGACCCCTAGATTTAATCAAGCCTTAACCGAAAATGTTAAACAGTCAGCGAGGGTGATTAAGCATTCAATACCACAACACATTTTTCACTTTAACTCAACAAATACAGCTTTTCGTCCTGTAGTTGTAAATCTCTATACTGACATAGAAGAAGTCTCTTGCATTATCAACATTCTTAAGCCTAAAAAATCAGCTGGCCCTGACGGGGTAACGAACTTTATGATCAAAAAATTATCTACTTCGGCCATAAGTTTTCTGACGGTACTTTTCAACCATTGCATAAACAATGGTTACTTCCCTGACGTATGGAAAATCGCCAAAATTATTCCTATCATAAAAAAACCAAATGTACATGACATAGATAATTTTAGACCCATTTCCCTGCTCTCCAATATAGGCAAGATTCTGGAGAGGATAATGTTGGCGAATATGAGCTCTCCTTTCGAAAACCCTATCGATCCAATACCGGACTTCCAATTTGGATTCCGTAGAGGTCATTACACGGTGCACGCACTACTCAAAATCCACAACGACGTCACCCTGAATCTAAGAGAAAAACGTTGTACCGTGGCGTGTTCACTAGACATCGAGAAAGCTTTCGATAGTGTATGGAGAGATGGTCTTCTAACGAAACTAGCGGCTATCAATTTACCCCCACATATTATTAACCTACTCTACAGTTTCTTAAATAATAGACAATTTTTCGTACAGATCCAGGGTACCAAATCAGATATCAGTGCTTGTGACAGTGGTGTCCCTCAGGGTTCTATATTGGGCCCACCTCTTTATAACATATTTCTTCACGACTTTCCACACACCTTCTCCGAAGGAAATCTAGCTTCTACAGGATTGCTATATGCAGATGACACTATAGCTTACACCAGCCACGAACACCCAACGGTGGCGCTTCAACACCTTGAAAAGCACATCAAACTCATAAGCGATTATTACAGCACATGGGGCATAAGAATCAACAAACCGAAATCAGAGTTGATTTGCTTCCGCAATGCTAGTGGGAAAGGCCACCCAGGTGTGGCTGGGGTAAGCAAACATCTTTCATTGCGAATCAATGATTGTGTCATTCAGGCTAAAAATAACATAAAATATCTAGGTGTACACTTCAACAACTTATTCAAGTTCAATAACCATGCTAGACTGACCTTAGCAAAAGCTAGGAAAGTTTCCAATTTGCTTACGCCTTTTCTAAGGCACAGATCGCTTAGTAAAAAAACAAAGCTACTCTTTTACAAAACCCTAGTAAGGCCAATTTTGACTTATGCCTTCCCTATCTGGTTTGCAATTTCCCCCACAGTAGCCCTGGAAATGGAAGTACTGGAGAGGAAAATTCTTCGGCTATGCGCAAACAAAAATTTCATATCCAGAACCAAACGTTTTTCGAACTCCTTCATCTACAATGACACAAACATCATTCCGCTTCTGAGGTACGTTTTATCCCACATGAAGAAAAATATCTCGAAACTTAATTGTATTGAAATGACCTGGTGAAAGAAATCCCAGACTCCCAGGCAGGTTCCTCGTGGGATAATGAAATTTATCCCTCACCCGTCGGTATTTCCCTGATAGATCTCGAATCAGCTTCCGATAACATTCCTCCCCCGTTTTACCTGAAAACTACTTCAGGGCAAAATCGTGGTTAATACAAATACGCTTAACTAAGCTTAGCTAATCTCTCTTTTATCACTTTAAATTTACCAGACTTACTACTTTGTGAAGCAACAAACTCCAAAAAAAAAAAAAAAAAAAGACATAAACCAATCAAAAAAAAAAAAAGTAAAACGACTTTAGATAATAAACAAAATTCATAACTATCGGAGGACCGTACTTTCCTCATATTTAATTTATGATTAAGAGACCTAAGTTTATCTTATATATATGTTTATATGTTCATATGTTCTATGTTAAAGAATCAATTCAATGTATACAAATTTAAAAAAACACATTCTGTGATATATATTTATATATATTTATTTAACATACTATACTTTACAAACAGCATACTCGATTTAAAAACATAAACTCAATTCACAAGTGTATAAACTCATATTTCTCATTCGATTCACTAAAAAAAAAAAAAAAAAAAAAAAAAAAAAACTAAAGATAATCATTAGAAAATCACAGAAACCTATAACTAAGATGCTCTGTTAAGTTAACCTAATTCGCTCAAAACCACATAATGAAAGACTTTTCGTTTTGGAAAAGCGTTTTAACTACGGATGAGAGCAAATATAATCTTTTTGGATCAGATGGAAGGGTAAACGTTTGGAGAAAGCCAAATGAAGATATAAATATAAGCATTTGCGTCCCAGAGTTAAGCCCGATAAATGTCATCCTATGAATATGGGGTGCAGGATCGGTATCTTGGGGTGGTAGCTTACATCTCATTGAAGGAAATATGGATAGATATCAATAGGCGTGTTTTTTTTTCAAATCTATATAGGCTTAGCGGAAAATGAGAAAAAAAACGCTGAACAGTGACTTGGCAGGACCACGGTTGCCAGATTGGGCGATTTATCGTATTTTGGGCTATCTTTTTTCAAAAATTACGATGAAAATTCAAAAGCTAGTAGCCCAATGCAATTTGGGCTACAAATATTTTCATTTACGATCTTGGGCGACTTTTTATTTATCGTTAAAATTCTTTAAAAAAGACATACAAATTTGATTTTAGTGACGCGCATTTGGACACAATTTGAGATATGCTGTGGTGAATTGTTGATCGCCTTTAGAGTATCTTTTGATCACTTCAGTATTGGCCCCTATAGTTGGTTAACAGGCGTAATTGCCGTAACTTGAGGACTCATGAAAACTCAGACAGTAACGCCGAAGATAGCTTAAATAAATTCTGATTTTATTCCACGATTCCACTTCAAACGTTTTCGTCACACGTGCTTAGTTTGTGTACGTGTGCTTTACAGTTTACAGTGGTGGTTGATACACCACAATACGTACTGACCAACGCAACGTGATAAATGCTGCAGGTAAGTTGATTTTTGGAGATAGGTACTTGTCATTTTGCTATGCAGGGGCCCAACTATGTAACTCGATTCTACTTTCGATTCTATTCGAAACATCGTGTCACCGTCGGATGCCTTCTGGATGTCGAGAAAGCATTCGACAGCGTATGGATTGAAGGACTCATCCATAAACTTCATTTACTAGGCTTTCCCTTAGCACTAATCCAAATAATTTTTTCTTTTCTTTCTTCCAGGAAATTCTTTGTACAACTGGAGAAATGCACATCATCAGTGAAGAACATCAGAGCCGGAGTTGCCCAAGGCTCTAAACTCGGACCGTTCCTGTACAGCATATTTACGTCTGACCAGCCCATCCCAAACAGCTGCGAGAACCTGCTCTACGCCGATGACTCCATCACTTATGCCACCTCGATGTCACCATTGATAGCTGTCCGGAAAGTTGAAGCCCACATCCACAGACTTATTGAGTACTACCGAAAGTGGGGAATCAGAGTCAATGCCTCAAAATCGGAACTCATCTGCTTCAGGAGACCAACGACCACCTCAGGACGCAGCCGACGAGCAGCGAAGTGCAGAAGCATTACCCTGAAACTCCCAGATGGATCAACACTGACAACCAAACGGAGCGTGAAGTATCTGGGGATCCACTTTCACGAGCTGTTAAGGTTCAACCCTCACGCAAGGAACGTCCTAAAGAAAGCCAACTGGGCCTTCCATCGTCTCCACCCACTGATGAAGAAAAGAACCGGACTTAGCCAACAAACCAAGACCTTGATGTACAAGCAACTCCTGAGACCAGTCATCGGATACAGCTTTCCCGTCTGGTTCTCCATCTCGAAGACAGCCATGAGACAACTCCAAGTTTTTGAAAGGAAGATACTGAGGATCTGCACCGGACTATTCTTCGACCGACAGCGTCAAAAATACTGCAGGAATGACCATCTGTACTCAGAAGCAAAGATAATACCAATCGACAAGTACCTACTACTTTTGGCTAAGAAGTTAGTAGGAAGCGCAGCCAGCCACCCGAACCAGCTAATAAGAAGGATGACAACCCAACAGCGACTACCCCAGCCGTGGTACCTCAGCGCCCTGGACACCCTGGATGAAGACATCACCCCAATCGACAACGAGGAAGCAGTTGTATTCTACGCTGACACAGGGTCAGCCCACCGCCGTGGCTAAACGCCAACCCCCCTCACAACCCACACCAAACTCGCCACTAACAACCGGGACGGAACACCCCGAGGATATCTAAGTCAACCGACTTTTAATTTTAAGTTTACATGTATAATCTGGGTGCACGGTAGTGGACCGCCAAGTTCCACGTGGCACTACCAGTACTCTTTACCCGAAGCGTTTCGCGGCTATTTACCTACCCTTATAATTCAGCTTCCTAAGTCACTGGGAGCCTCATTTTCTGGCTGCTAGTAGAAGAGCGCTATGCTAGATCATATTCCAAGTTTCAAGTCTGTACCTATTATACTTTAAGAAATATTGAGCTCTGAAAATCGTAATTTTCGTAGCTGACACAACGATCATCAAAATGTATATGGTACTTCCAGCAGACCTAGAGACTTGAAATTTGGGATGTAAGTAGCATTTATAGTGTGTATAAAGGAAAAAATAAAAAACTCTTATTTATTAACTTGCAAATCGTTTAAATTAATAAAAACAAACCACCGTGTATTATACATTATATATACACTACAAAAGTGTGAAACCTACCCACAAATACATACACAAATGCACATTTTAGTGAGAGCTAACCAAAAACGTGGTGAATTCTCTCACCAAATGTATTTTATTCGACAAGGACAACCTCCCCTTCAAGTAAATATATAGACGTGCTACTTCTTATATTATATATACAATGAAAATGATACTCAAAAATGTGACGATGAACGCAGTATATATATGTATATTATATAAATTATGTATATGTATATGTATATTCTCTCACAAAACGTATTCATTTTCATATGGATTGGTTGGTATTGGTATAATTGATATTTGGCAAATGGCAAATGGCAAATTGCAAACTGAGTGTCAGGGCTGCCGTTTTGAAAATTCGAATGGGAGTATTTTAGACGTTCACAGGGGAGTACTTTGTGTCTTAGAGGAGTACAAAAAAGAAACGATGCAAATCAAACAGCAATATCAAGCTAGACTTTTTAAACTCTAAAACTCAATTAAGTAAGTAAGTAAGTAAGTAAGATCTCGATCTATGACTGAGCTATTTGTGTTTTTAGCTCTTTGACATTCCTGTACTGCCCTTCTATAAAAACCTTTCCAGCCATGATCTCCCACATGTTTTCGATTGGGTTCAGATTAGGATTACATGTTGGCCATGGCGTACACTTTGTTCCGCTGACTTGCAACCATCCGCGGACTGTTTTTGCCGTGTGAATAGGGGCATTGTCTTGTTGAAAAATTTATTTTTCACCTGATGGAATTTTTCGAAATGCTCCTAGAGCATGTTCAAGCATCTCTTTGTAATTTTTCCCATTCATTTTGGGTGCTAGCCACATCCACAAGTGATTTTTCCATGATACCCAAATAGATTCCAGGCCATTGCAGTTCTAGCTCCGGAGTGCCGGCTCATTTTCACTGCTTTTTCATCTCGCAAATCATGCTAATAAATGGTAAAACCATGAAAACAGTTTGCCTCTAACAGTTGCTACACTCTCCTTACTTCCGGAAGTACCAACTTGCACCTTATCTGAGCGGCATTCAGCGCATGTTTCGCCTGTCATAGCGTATTTTAACAAAGTACTATTCAATGAAGAAATGGTACTCAAATTACTACTTATTAAAAAAAAATTAAAATATTGCAAAGGGGAGTACAATCATGACGAGGGGAGCACAGGAGTACAGTGTTTGAGAGGGTAGTACGAATACTCCCTTAGTACTCACTTCGGCAGCCCTGGTGAGAGTGAGTCTATCGATCACAGTGATGCCTTTTGCACCGTCATCGTGTCGTCCTACTCTAGCTCAATAAGATTGGAGAGGTGCTCTGCTCTTTTCATTTTCATTTCATATTCGTCCGGGTGCGCTACCCCTCTGCATGAAATGAACCCAATTTACTCTCCTTCTCCTTCTCCTTCTCCTGCCTATGCAAAGAAAATAATTTCAGATTTCATTCAGTTTCAGGTTAATAAATAACTTTGAGCAAATAAGACGCGTGAGTGTAATCTGCTGAATAAAATGGGTGAAAAATATGAAATTTTAGATGTCGGAGATGGGCAGATGTGTACTCATCGAATAGTTTGTATGCCTGGCGATGGATCATGTTTATCTTTCAAAAACTCAACAAAAAGAAGTGAGATCCCATCAAAAACATTACTGTAAAAAAGGCCAAGTTCCTATTAAAAATATAGGCCAAAAAAAGTGTTGAGATAACAGTGGCCAAGTTCTTGCAGAACTTTATTACATAAGTTAAATAAATGAGTAAGTTGAGCCTTAAGGTTAGAGCTGATTAAAAGTATCTATAGAAACTTCAAACTTGGCCGCGTTTCATAGTTTCAGAAATTTGTAACAACTCAACTACTAGACCTGCGGTGTTTTATTTTGTGCATAAAGCACAATAATAGCGTTTACCTATGATGTATAATTGCATAATAGCAATGAATTCCTTGAATTCAAGTTTTATTTCAACGCGGCCAAGTTTAAAGTTTCTATAGATACTTTTAATCAGCTCTAACCTTACGGCTCAACTTACTCATTTATTTAACTTATGTAATAAAGTTGTGCAAGAACTTGGCCACTGTTATCTCAACACTTTTTTTGGCCTATATTTTTAATAGGAACTTGGCCTTTTTTACAGTAATGTTTTTGATGGGTATATAATTATATTTTTTATTTTAAGTCAATGTATAAGGTTAGGCCCCCAGTGTGCCAACAAATTTGTATTACCAATGTATCTTATAGCTGTAAGTTTAAATTAAGACAATTGTATATATATTTTGTTCAATAAAAATCGTTAAATCGTTAAAATCGCAAAATAAGATTCTATTCGAAAGTTGTTTCCGATTCTACTTTCAAACCGCACTACGTATGATATTATAATCGAACGTTAGTAATGCCAACTTTTTCCCACAAAATTTCCGAATTTCGAACGAGTCTCGCCTTGTGTTTGACAGATAAACTTAAACTAAAGTAAATAATTATTTATTGTGATTTGTGAAACAAGGAAATAATAATAGGTATACTAGACATATTAATATGGTGCGTGTCGCATTTTGGTTTATAAACGAAGAAAACCAAGATCGCAGTGGTCAAATTGAGAAAACACGAATTCGGGATAAATCCAATGTAATGAATGGAGCTGTGTGAAAGTGTTTGTTTAGAATATGTACATTTAATAATCAAAACATTTGTAATCAAATGATTTAATTTAAGTTTAATAAAAAAAAATGCCCAACTTTCAAAAGATGACTTTTTGTATTTGCTTTACGGATTTTCGTCTAGCCTCCGGGGTTCTCAAGTATCCTTTGTATGTATATATTCCACAAGAATCTCAAATTGAGACATCTTCTTGTTTGTTTATTTTAAATGATTACCTACGCACAAAATATATTTAAGTAGTTCTATGCGATGAAATATGAAAACGTTTCGCAGTCCGGCAGCTTGCTCGTGAACACATTTGCATTAGAACGATTATTTGCGAATTCGAACGATTTTGACATTTACTTTAGAATTAGGTAGTTCCAAATTTCCGAAAACAAATATGAAGCTCGAGATTCGTTCGATTTTCGAATACTAGAATTATAGAGTACGCATTTTGCGAATTCGAACATTTTTATTGTAGAATCGAGTTACATAGTTGGGCCCCAGTTACTATCTCTACCAGTAAGTAATGCTGTTGTCGAAAGGGTATTTTCAGTTTTAAATGCCGTAAAAACCAAATCTAGAAATACACTGTCTTTGGCATCTCTTGGTGCAATTATACGCATAAACATTGATTCAACCGTTAAAAACATACAAATGTTGCAATGACTTCGAATCAACACCACATATGGTAGCTAAATGTACATCAGAAATTAACAAGAGTGATGATGATACTACCAGTGATTTTTAATTATTAATTAATTAATTAAATATCATTATTAATTATTTATAATATTTTTGCTAAAAAAAACTAAACATGTTGCCTTCAAACGTAACTGCCAACACTTGGCTAATTTGTAAACATAGAATATTTTCAAATAATTACAGCCTGACTATATTAAATAGTTTATTCATTTATTTTTCGCTGTTTCTAAAAAGAGGTCATTTTTGTCTGAATATTATATAAAGGAACTTTGAAAAAAAATGTATTTCATACGATATTTGGGCTACTTATTAGGCAACGATTTTGGGCGACAAAATTTCTAAAATTGGGCTCTTAAAGCTCTGGAGTTTCTGGCAACCCTGGGCAGGACTATGCTAATTGACGTTTAACACTTTCACATCGGCAATGTTTTCCTTGAGAGTAAGGCCGATAGTTATCAAGCGCTCATTAATAAGTTGGTGGATAGGATTTTTTTGTCGTCAAATTTAATTCAATTAAATAGTAAAATAAGGAACATGTTCACTTAATTCATTATAATTCTCTTTTCCTTGTCGGATAAATTCATAATTCTTTCTTTTCTACCCATTTTGAAATGAACAGAAATAATTTAAATTTGAAATGACAGCAGAGTTCGGTTGATAGCTACCGGCCTTTATATTTCTCCCTCACTTTCATATCATATTTGACATTTTGGTACAATTTTCGATAACTATCGACGAAAAACAGTTTGGTAGGACATTTTTCTATCCAGGCGAAGCACCTAAGACTGGATAATTATCCAGTTTTCGTAAGCCTATATAGGCTTAGTTGTTAGTGTAATTAACATGGAAAAAATTTTCTAAGCCTATATAGTTTTGAAAAAAAACACGCCTAATATTTAGATATTTGCAAAACAATTTAAAACAATATCCTGAAAATTGATGGAATTAAAGATACTTTTCAGCTCAATCAAGACAAATGATCTGAAGCGCCCGGCGGGAAGTATTAGGGACTAGATGTCGTACCATTGTCTAAGAGTGATCAAGACCCCACCGCAATCACCGTATTTTATTATAATTGAAAATTTATGGCAAAAATTGGAAATTGAAATTCGAAAACATGAAATTTCCAATGAAAATTATCTAAAAATAGTGTTATTGAAGAAATGGTAAAAATTAGTCCTGACTATACCAACAAACTTGTAGAACTAGTTCCAATTCGTCTAAAATCAGTTACAAAACAAATAGTATGCCCAAAACAGTACTAAATATTTACGCTTTTTTGACAAGTTTTAGATTTTAAATATTACTGGGCCATTTTCACTGTGAGATGACATTTGAATTCTTATTTGTTTTTTTCTATTATTTTGTATTTGTAATTGAATGTTTAAATTTTTTGGTGTTTTGAAGGAAGAATATAAAAGTCAATTGAACCTGAACATTTTCAATTTTTATTTTTCTTGAGTTCGTGGAATTCTTCGATGAAGATTAGGATGGTTCGAGGTGGGCCATTTTCTCTGTGAGCCACTGTACCTATGCATATTAATGTTGCCTTTAAATATTCAAATCTTTAAGATCGATATACATATAACTATGTTAAACATTATAATGCAATAGTTTTTTTTAATAAACAAACAAAATAGAATACATCCAGGTCCTGAAAAACCCGTGCCCACCGAATGAATAACACCGAATACAACAGTTATTTTCAATCCCTCCACTTTATTGTAATCTGCTGGCCAACAGTTATTTTCCTTTTGTTTTTTTTTTTGCAATCTATGTATGCCATTTGGCTTGGAGTTGATACTTAATATGAGCCACCTAAGCGAGATGCTTTCAATAAAAAAAGCCACAAGTTTCCAATTACTTTGATCAACAAATGGTTATAGAAAAATTCATTATTTTGTAGCTTTATTAAGTAGAGATGGTCACAAATAATGCAATTTTAAATATTAAATTACGGAGAAAATATTTTAGGAAATAATTAAATATCTAGGCCTTCCTGCGCAGCTAAAATGCTTTTGATCTTCATCAGAAGTTCCTTTTTTACTGCATCTGGAACTATGGCTCGTGCGTTTGGTGTAACTTCTGCGACTAGTTGTTCAATCTTTATGTTACCTTCATTTTCCTTAATCACACCACGGCACATCAATTTAACCTGATCCTTCCATCCGCATTCCGAAAGACGATTACACAGCAAATCCTTTAGCCTTGAAAATGAAAATATAAAACACAAGAAAAATAAAAACAGATGCAATAAATACTTTGATCTGTCGCCACTCAAAATCGTAGCTTGGTCAACCGTTTTTGTTAGAGCCATTGACGACATAATATTTGTATTTAGGAACTAAATTAAACAAACTACAGGTACAAAACAATTGACCGAAAATTACTTTACAACTAATCAACTGATAACTTTGCTTGCTGTCAGCTGGATGTATACAAAATATTTTTCTGGTCTCTGCAAAATGCGATGAACTGTATTACCATGTGATGCACTGTATTGCTTGTACAGTTCAAACAGAATTTATTTCTAAAACAATGATTGTATTAAAAATTTCATATTGAAATTTACATATTTGATTTTCTATCTCATTTCAAATTGGAATTATAAACTTTTATCGATCTGGTAAAACAACAGGTGTTTATGTTAATTTTTAGGAGTACATACTCGATTAAAATGAAAGAAAAATCCGTGTAAATACATGTTTTAATTTGTTTGGACTTATGGATATATGTACATATGACCGTGGTTGTACGTGATTGTTCTATTCCTTTTTCTCTCGTTTTTCTAATCAGACATACGATTTGGGGTGACTATTTTTTTTAAATCATTTGTAAAATGTGTATTTCAAAAGCCACATATGTATATAGATTATTAAACTCCACCTTGATTGGGCATTGTTTCCTTTTACAAAAATGTAATCACCAAAAACATAACTATGTTAATCACTGTTCAATTTTCATAACATATAGCTAATTGTTATATTTCCACAAGAATGGCTCCAAAAAACACTCATATTGATTAAGCATATTTTCGAAAATCAAATCAAATTTTCGCACTTAAATTTTAAGACAACTTTATCCAGTTTTTTTGTGATGAATTTTACAAGCTAATTTGTTTCCTTCAAGACATTTAATAAATACCAGAAAGAGTAATCTCTCTCCCCGTCCAATGTTCGAATTTTGACAGGTTCCTCCGAAATTCCAATTAGACTTCTTTGAATGTTTATTTTGTAGAAAGTTGGTTCGAGGTAGGTACACACAATTGTATGTACAGTACATACATGTTTTTAAATTTAAATAGAGAGATAGCTTCCGTTTCCTCTGTATCTTTTAATTTTTTACTTTCTCATTAGAAATGAACATACATACATATATATTTATATGTAAATATCCGGTTTCATTCTGCCAAAATACTTTACACCTTTAATATTAAAATGATTAAAGATTGTGATACATTTTTGTCTCTCAGCGCATTTCGTTGATTCACGAAAAGTCTTACAAGTTGCTTAAACCGTCATTATTATTTCGTTTGGGCGAAAAGTGACAGTAATACTTAATATATTAATCGAAATTTAAAGTTGAACAAACAGGTATAAGAACCAGCCCTGTACAGGTACACTCATGCTAATTTATCAATTTTTATTTCTAATTGCATTCCAAAAAAATAGAGTTTGCGCCTTAACTACCGTTTCTCCAACTGTTGCTTACCACTGCAAAAGACATGCATATTGATACTGAATTTATTAGTATATCTTCATTGCCCGCAATAAACATCCTTTTTCCTTCCACACATTTGAAGAGAAAAGCAAACGAAAGGAAGCAAAGCAAAATGACGTTTAGCAGTCTGCAAATCGATTTTTTACCGTATTCTCTGTGTCGAACATCCTGGGTATTTTACACCCACTAAAGTCATTATTGTCATTATAATTAACATTATAATGTTAGAAATATTAAATAACAAGACGATGTTTACGAATATAATACTTTTGTAACAGTTTTTGTTGCATAAATGTATGATTTTTGTATTTAGTTTGATGCACCTACATTGTGTCTACGAGGTTAGGGTAAACTCTAAACGTGTTTGTTATTTTTGCTCAATTGTTTGAGTGAAATGCGTTATCTTACTTTTGTGAAAAATGTCAGAATTAATACTTAAAAAGGGTATTTGTCGAATTGTGGTTGAAACTACCGATAAAGATGACTATTGGCTTAATGCTGAAAGTGATGTGAAACCGTACGAAGTCATAAGAATAGAGAAAAGCAATGCAGAAGAAGACAAACACAAGGAATATGAAAGTCGTCGATGCATAAAGAGAAGTGGTGTAATAGGACGAAATGGGCCTAAAAAAGAAATTGGGTGAGTGGATTTCTATTGTGAATGGGTTTTGTAAACCAAATGAGTTGAGTGTTAACAAAATCATATGTTAATGGTTCGTGAATACAATACGAATATTAATTGAAAATGGAATATACAAAAAGCTTAAAGCACATAGAACTTTGCATGATTCGTTTATTATTATGTTTTCCCTTTGATAAATGTTGCCACTTTTTCTAGGTACAATACGTTACAACGAGAAGATATTCAGGAAAGTAATAATATTGAATATTATAATAGACATCTAGAAAGGACCCATGATATGAAACGGCCGCAAAACGAGCTTAATTGTGATGTAATAGAAAAACGTCTTTGTTTACAACGGCAAAATATGGATGAAACAAAAGATTTTGTATCTTCTGTAAAACGTTTTAAATCAAACGAATCCCTAAATTTACTCAAAAACGAAAACAGCATAGTAAAAGCAACTCCCTTCCAACAGCGAGACGCTGTGCGAGAAAGCGGAAAAACTGGGCATTCCCAGTCGTATCTACAAATGACAGATGCTGTCAAAAGACTGACAGAAGGATTAAGCTTTCACAGAAATCAAGATATCCTAAAGGGAAGTAGTATTATTTCACAACCGAAAGTTGAAGAAAGTAACAGGTCCGATGCGTATGATGCATCATCATACATCATGTGTGAAGGTCGAACTGTAAACAATAAAATAAGTAGTTCGCTTGAAAATAAGGAAAGTGGCATAGCCACAAACTTACAAACTACAGCAACCATTTCTAGGATGTCGAAAATGATTACAAATCCTTTGAGAACATTTAGATTGAATAGAAACGATGGCAGATGTGCACCCCAACTCTCCCCACAGATTTCTCCATTTCTTACGAGTACATCACTGCAAATTTCCGATGTTGGTAGATGCCTTGGCAAAAACGCTGAAGATAAACTTTTTGACAAATACTTGCAAATGTCAGATGATGCGATAAATGTCAAAATGGCGGCGGAAGCTTTAAGTTTGTTAAAAAATAAGGGCAGATATCCACGAATGGAGGAATATGTTAAAACTGGACCTCACGTTTCTGTGCAAATTTCAGATGCAGCTAGCTGCACAGCCTCAAATGCTAAAAATCCAAAACTTGAAGTATTTAATACACCGTTGCAGTTGTCCTCGAAGGGAATAAATGAACCGAAGTATTTATTTGGAGTCATCCTTGTATTTGTTTCTATAAATATTGTTTTTGATTTTATTTTTAGTTGGAACACTTTAGAACCGTGGCAAGTTAAATATCATATGCTTTTTGATTCAGCACTGGAAATAACAGACGCTGCAACTGGTGCCAAAATTCCATTAGAATCACTTTATTTGAAAAGTTTGAACACTAAAAACGGTACAAACAGAGAAAGTGACAGGTGACACATCTGAACTTCGAGTACATCTTCTTTGTAGTAGTGTTAAACTTTATTTTTTCTAGACATACCTCTTTTCCACGACAGGATGAACATCAACTATCCGATAAATTTCAACAACTTCCAGAAAATATCACGTGTATCAAAGTTCCTTTGGGACTGCTTCAAGATGAAGACGAAAAGTCCCCGAAAGAAATGAAAGAACATAATGAGCCAAGGTGAACCTTCTGATTTCTTCTTGCATTAACAAATTCTTGTAGAAACGTAACACAAGTTAGAGAGTCTGTAAGCCAAGTATCAGATGATACTGTTTCCACGCCGAATTTAGATACTGCACAATGTTACAAAAACCCAGTACTTAAGAACAAACAAATCAATAATGAACAACATGAGCCCAAGTGAGATATCATTCATGATAGGCGGACGCAGAGTATAAGTCGCCTTTTTAGGGTTCCGTTGGGTACTAGAGACCTTATAGTTTTACTCAGTCCGTCCGTACGTCACAGCCCTTTCACTTTCTCATTTGTATACCTATTGAGGTGAAATTCGGTAAACAGGCGTGAATCGGTGACTCAACACCAGAACTTAAAAGAATTATGAAAAACTATTTTGTTTGCATCTCAGTACAGTACAGTTGTAGACAGTGAGTTTAAAAACACTACGTACATAGTTACCCCATCCAGTGGGATTTCGTTAAATAGATCTTTCTAAATGTAACAAAAAATTCCTTAACACATCTCTCGTGAGTTACGATATATTCCCTTTCAAAGTAATTTTGTGTATATAGTATATCATACCATTCTCACTGCCGATACTCTTGAATGCTTGTCAGACATTCGAAAGAGGTGGCACCGTGAAAAAAGCTTTTAATTGTTTGCTGGGATTGAACCCGGGCAGCATTGCATAGTAGTCCAACGCACTTACCAGTACAACATGGTGCTAAATGCTCGTATAGTTAAAAAAGGCACAATTTCAAAATTACGGGTTTTTACAGAGTATCATAACGGAACCTTATCATGTGCGTGCCTCATACACGCTAATTTTTTTTTTTTTTTTTGTCTTATTTAGATACGAGAACACTCGAACGATTCCTGAAATTGAAGTGTATCCGAGTATGCAAACTTCAAGTACTGATGGGTGTTTCACTAACGGAAAACCATTAAATTTGCTGAAGAAAAAAGATATAACAAAGGACCTAATTGAGTCCAGCAGATACACCGCTCTAGACCAGAAGAATGTCGAAAAACTTGAAACAAAACTTTCAAATGTTCTCCCCAAAATGTCAATTCCTTCAACATTTGTCCAAATTCCATTAGAAGCAGTTCATTTGCCTACGAATGCTGCGACAGGCGTCAAAATTCCATTTCAATATAAAAGAACGCCCAGAAACGAAGACGTCGTACTGAATAAAACCATTTCTGGGTGAGTTTATTGAGTTGCAATCATGTTTTTACAATACACACTTTCAATTATTATTTTTTTAGACACATTGAGACACATTTTGGAACACAATCCTATAAAGAATCGAATGTGGTTAAAATAATGAAGAATGAAGTAGAAACGTTCAATTTGTTTGGAATTGAGTATGAAAACGAGCAATACAATTATTTACAAATCAAAAGAATCCAAAAACCTGAACAAATTGATAATTTAGAAAAGTTGCCTAATGTCGAAAAAACTGGCAAAGTCCCCACATCTATATTCACTCGAAAAGATTCACGGGATGGAACTAAAACGCACTTTGTTGCACGAATAAAAGATGTTGGGGAAAATATTAAACTCCCACTGGAGCCTAGACTCAGGAGAATTAAAAAAGATCACACCCCAGGAGAAAAGGAAATTAATCGACATCATAGCGACATTTCTATGTTTCCATTGGATGCCAAATCTAATGTGCAACTGCAGAGAGCTGCAGTAAAAGAAAAACCTATTTTCTTATCCCCAAAAAATGACACAACGGTTAACCGTGATGCGCAACAATCAGAAGAAGAAATGGAAGAACTCAAATGTTATGTCACATCTCCTGAAATGCCCAGTAATAAAATAAATGAAGATATCAAAAAGAGTAAACATTTCGAGCCTGGACTCACCCCCACATGTCCGAATGTGTCAAATTATATGAAAAGTCCTACACTCGACACAGTTAGTTCGCCCAAAAGTGTAGAAATTAAAAAAGAAATGTCCCCCACACATCACCAGCAGGTGGCAGAGATTAGAAAAGCCGGTCCTTCTCATATATCAGATGTTACGAAATATGTCAGCGCCTCACTAGACGTAGACATATCCAATTTGATAAAAAAAGAAGAATATTTCCATGCGCCCGTGAAGAAGCCAGCTACTGTCAAAGCTATCAAAACACCGCTAGAAGCGTTTAGTTTGCTTATAAACGATGACATGATCCAAAGGATTTTAAAGTACACAAACGTCAGAATAGCAAGGCTAGCATCGAAAGCAAAGAGTCGTAATTGTTTTAAGAATAGCAGCACCGAAAATGAATTAAAGGCGTTCCTAGGTCTGCTGCTAATCTCGGGCGCGCTCAAACAAAACACAATAACAGTGCCAGAAATATGGTCTGAATGTTTCGGCGCTGGCATCTACAGAGCCACATTACACGAATCCCGTTTTCATGTTTTGGCACAAAGTATTTGTTTCGGTGACAGTGGATCTCATATTACGAGTAAGTATACCATCAAAGATGAAGCGAGCACCGGAAACCTATGGGAAGAGTATTTGAATAATTGCAAAAAATACTCTGTGCCCCTGCTTCACTTCAAAGCCAACGAAAAGATTGGCAAAACATCGAATGCGACTGATGGCGATGATGAACCCGGCTATTTATACAGCACAGCACGTAAAACAGTGAATATGCCACTTCGAATTCTATTCAGTATGCTTGATGGGGCTGGAATAAGAGGCGTAGCTATGTTCCGGCGTGTAAATCCAATGGTGAAGATGTGCCACCGAGAGTTCTTGAAAAATGTCGGGATGAGCCTAATCAGGCCACATTTGCGATCGAAGCTATTGAAGACAACCTTAAAAAGGTCAACGAGAGAACTAATCGAGGCTATTTTATTTAAGAAAATCGAAAACGACCAACAGGCGAGGAGTCCAACTCCGCCTGCTGACAATTCTTTGAAAAAGCAGAAACGCTGTCAATTGTGCGCCTGGAATAAGGACCGCAAAACCAAATACCAATGTGAAAGTTGCCAACGTGCAATGTGCAAGGAACACCGTACTGACTTATGTGTTGATTGTGTCCAAGACTTAATGTAAAAGTTTCATTCTTTTAAAAGGGCTATAAGCTGAATTCTTGTAATTTTATATTTTTGCTAAATGTATTGTATTGTAGTCGTACTTGTATTTGTGCCAAATTGGTGTTGTGATTCATGTTAAATTTATTAAAATAAAGTAAATCAGTGTTTTTATTGTATATGTATCTATACATAGTATATGTTGAAGGCCTTTTTTTATACCTATGGATTGAATATTTATAATTCATAAGTACACTTCCTATTTCGACATCAATCTAAAATGAGAAAGAGAACTTGTGTGAATAATGTTAGAAGACAAAAATGGCGCCCAATGACCAACTGTATTTGTTTTAGGTCTGTATTGTCATGCTAAGTCTATTTTAATGAAAAACACATACATACATTCATATTGACAATTAGAGTTATGGTATCAAATACAATCCGTGCGATTTTTACAGTTCCGTACACCCGAAAAAGAAAACGGAACCGTTTAAGGGTTAGTTTGTTGTCCGTGTGTCTGTCTGTCAAGACCCTTTTTCTAAAGAACGGCTAGAAGCCCCATAAGTTGAAATTAATATCAAGTACGAAAGTCAACAGCAGCCCCACTCAGTCTTGTGAAAAAAATCAAACTTCTAACTTTATGCAATAAAGAGTCAAAAACCACGTATTTTTTGTTGACAATGACTCAAAAGAAAACCTAAATAGCTACTTGCCGGTGACATACAATTTTGAAGTTTGACACGAGATACGGGCAACTACTCGATAAAAGCAGCATTAAAATGTTACCATTGTTGACTCAGGAATTGCAACTCTTCAAAAAAAAAAGTGACTCGATAAACGCAACTTTTGTTTCATTAATTCTTATGTCTTTCCCTATCCGTATCTCATCCTTCTTGTTCACTTTTGTTATGAGTCTGGGCAGTTATTTTTATATTACAAGTTGCACTGCAATTCTCGATCAAAATGTAATCAACTTGAGTAGACTCCTTTACAGAAAAAAATTCAATTGGCATATTTGGTCGGAAGAGAAGTGTCAGATTTGGAAAGAAAAATTAAGGTATTTAATTCAAAGACTACCATATGCCTCGGCATGGATCAAGGTGCAGTCTACGGCAATATGAAAGTGCTGATACTATTTGATGTATACTGATTAGTGCAACAACGAAATAATTGTATCGATTAATGATTTGCTTCAAAAGCTATCCTCAAACTGACAGTGAATCTCTGTCTGATCTCGGACCGATTTGCAGCAATTTGGAAGCCTAAAATATCGAAAGTGATGGTGAAATGCAGTTGAAGAACCCCCACGGTCAAAAGTTAAAGCAGAGGCTGCAATTCAAGCCCTCAACATTAGGCTTCAATGGGCTGAAGAAAATTCAGTTTCACTGCATAACATTTAAGCTCTGTACAATTTAAGATAGTCAGCCATGGCAAAGAATTTTGCACCTGAAAAGACTCAATTAAAAATTTTAAATTAAAAATTAAAGAAAAAAAAACAGATTAAGAAGAAGCGTACATTTTTGCAGTTTTAAAATGAAATAAATATTCAGTTAAGTTTTGTGTAACAGTGTAAGAAAGTTTTTAGCATTTTGTTTCACTTCTGACAGCAACATTTTTGGCTCGATTACAACAACCTCAATAAAAGCAACTGCTCAGATTTACATTAGTTGCTTTTATTGAGGACGTAGGTATACTGTAATACAAATTATTTTTTCGGACGAAAAAAATCTGGGCGGATCAGAATCAGGTGGGTTCCATCTTCCATGGATATTTAAGAATTGGAAGGCATCACGATTTTTTTACAAAATACATTTCAGTGGTGGGTAATTAAGTTTATAGTCTATGGACCTATAAACAGAATCCTCCTTCAAAAAGCCAATGCATTAGTTTACACGTTTATAATTGGAACTGAACTGTAATTTCTTCCCCATCCGCCCTATTCTTCATATTTGGCACCCGGTGACTTTTTTCTATATTTTCAAATACATATCAAGAAATGCCTTCATAGAAAATGATTCGCATCAAAGGACGAAATCATCATTGCACCAAAAGCCTATTTAACATAATTCGGGAAATCTTATGTTGAAGGCCGTTGAATAAAGTGTCTCAAACCAAATGGTCAATTGATTAGCTAAATAAAATGTAGGTATTTCATATAAAAGATATTAAGTGGGTGTACATGTACATACATATTTGTGTGTGGGGATCTGCCTATCAACAACACATAATGCAAGAAACAGGTTCTTAGAATATTCATAACGACAATTCATTCTGATAAATTGCCACTGAGATGAACATAAAACATGATCTCATTTCATTAACCATGTTCATGCTGACTACTGTAATCTGGTACATACACTTATAGGTATATTTTATTTTATTTTTTGTTCAACCAACACGCAACATGGATGCCTACATGGCTGTGTGTATGGGTCTTAAAAGAAAAAGTATAAGTTATCCTACAATGAATTTCAGCCAGCGTCTGTTATAAAAACTGCTCGCGCAATCTAAACCATAACTGTTTTCACTATTCTAACTTAATTTTATGTATTAGCGCACAGAAACATTTAAATATCCACACTCGTATCTATTTTAGACATTTTTAACTTCTTTTTACTTCTTGTATATTATGACGTGTACCTGAGCTTCTGCCGTATATGGAGTGCATAAACATATTTATGTACATATGTACAACATCCATACACCTGACGGCTGGCCATATCTGTCTGGCAAATTTGTACATCTGCTCTGCAGTAGTTTACTCATACACCCAACCAATTTCAGCGCACACTACGCAAGTCGGTTATATGCCGCATTGTATAATCGACAATATTTATTCCAGATTTGTATGCGGCAAAACTATCGACCGTTTTTCGTTCTCTTCACTACCGTACAAGGGTGTTAAGGGTGATTCCATGAAGTCATCAAAATGATGACTAATTTTAGTTACAAACCCACTCAACGTCTCCATGTGGGATGTCTAGTCTATATAAATACATTTTCCGAGCATGCACATACGAGTACATACATACATTTATATTTGTATAGATACTGCGGCATTACCGCATCGGTGCATTTGTGGAATCGTGCCCACGTCGCATTTAGAAACAAATTATTGACCTTCTTTGGGCCGGCAGGTAAGCGTACTCATTTGTTTGAGTACGTTTGGCTGATTTTGTTGTTTTTAAATCAACAACAATTATTTTAATTCTTAAACTGATGACGGCATGGGTGTGGCTGCCGCTGCATCCATATTGGGGTAAAGCATTTTCATTTTATGGTGTCACACATGTGTACATAATGTATGTAGCTACAAATGTGAAATATATGTACATTTGGCTGGCACAATAACCGTCCTTATAATATTTTATATTTTTATAAGTACATATATACCTACATCTGTATGTCGTAACATGCACATAATATACATATATATGTATGTGCACCTGTACATGCTTTGTGGAAAATTCAGTTCTGTTAAGGTATGCAATGGGGTGATAGGTACATACATATGTACCTACTTACTACTTAACTTACATTCATAACGTACATATTAATGTCCCACCCATCTAATATCAGCCCAAGATATCAGTCTTATATTATGTCAGAGCGGTTGGTCTCCAGTTTTAAATACTACAAGTTATGCCTCTCTTTCGGCCTGGGTAAGGAAAGTAGTGAGTATTGTCCCTTTATTAAATAAATGTAAGCTAAAGATCGCTGTTCCCATCTCTTATTTTCATCAAAATATATGTACTTGTAAAACTAACCCGCTTATCATTCACACGCATTAAATCTTATCTTATTACATAGAGACGTTTGCAACTTGGTTCAAATATATCCCAAGTCCCCCTTTGTAGTCTTGCAAGAAATATACAGCACCTGCCTCACCCTATATAAAGGTTTCCATAGGTACAGACATTTTAAAGCAGTTAGTCCTAAATACCTACATAAATGCAAACACTTTTCGCATTTTTTATAACAAATACATAATGTACCTATGTCTATTCCATGTATATGTATATTAAATCATTCGCAAATAAAAAAAATCCACCTGAATTTGTATTCACCCAGGTCGATTCTGTCTACAGAATTGTTTCTCTAGAAAGTCTCTCCCCACTTGCAATACGTTTCATGTTCGTTTTATGCTCTCTCTATTTTCAAACGCTATCTTTACTTTCACCAGAAGGGTATCGGCTTTGTCTTTCTGAATGTTAAGATTATTAAGAAGGTACATTGTATACGTATGTATGTACTCTTGCAACTGGAGAATGGGGCTACCACTTTAAAAATTCCATATCTGCATTAGAAGCTAAAATGTTTCATGGACTTTTCGATCAATATTTAGATGTGACGAATTATTATTAAGTAAATGACAAATAGTGAAATTCCCTTTAACATCACTCAATGCATTACTTTTATGTACGTACGTCGTACATATGTACATATGCACATAAAACGCCGTAGTGTTTTTTTCTAATTAGTCATCAATTTGGGATTCAGTTATGCGGCAATTTGATCGCCTACATAAATCTTCAACTAGTTCCAATCAATTCATAATATGTGGGTATCATGAAGGCAAAGTGCGTAGGTAATGAAATGACTGATTTAGCTTCCATACAAGGCGCTTATAATTTTCAACTGAAAACACATCAACTGAGTACAATGCAATGTAGGACGTGTTATTAAAATATAAAGAAAATCCATGAACGTTAAGTCACATTAACCAAGTGGTGAATAACTTCTAGCTTGACATTACAAAATACGAGTATGGTCGGATGCGACTCACAAATATGACCTTCAGAATTGGGGTGAATGTCTACATAATGTAGGTATATGTATGTACATCCACAAAATATCAATTTCGAGAAAAACAGAACATATGTAGAGCATTTTGGCTATTTAACCCAAAAATTGTCTGTTCTTCCAATCACCGATTTAATAATTATTACTTCCGTTTTTTTTGCCTTTTCCAATGGTATGAATTTAAACAATTGTTTATCTTTTCAGTCAACTAGTGCCGTGTAAAGAAGTTACATTATGCACATATATACTAGCATTTACATAATTGCTTGTGCGCAAATACATAAACGTTCGTTTTTAGATCTAAAATGATAACTATCGCCGGGGACTTTCTCCCGTTCACTGAACTTTCTGCCTAGGTAAATGTTCTGCAGCTTTAACAGCGACAGACCGACGCCACCTTATGCCCTATCCCAACCGACAATGCACATATTTTCCCCTCAATGATTGCATCAACTATACGCAGTGTTTAATATGTACACACAAGCAAGTGCTACCCAGCCCAGTAGCAAAGAAAAAAATACCAACGAGGCGAGCCCATCCCCATTAACTACATGCCCGATAGTTCAATGACCCTAAAATATTAAATTCTATTATTACCCACAAAAGATATTCCTTTCCGCTGAAATAAAAAGGAGAATAAAAAAACTGATTTTTTTTTAATTGAAATTCTTATTCTTTTATTTCAATCTCATGTGTGATTCGAAAAAAGATTCTTTCGTGTCTTCACTTTTTGTTAGTGAATTAACGGAAATCGAGAAATGACTTAATATTCCTCAGCTCCCTCGCCCTCTCCATCACCAGAGTCCATGCCGACCTCCTCGTAATCCTTCTCGAGAGCGGCCAAATCTTCACGGGCCTCTGAGAATTCACCTTCTTCCATACCTTCACCGACGTACCAATGAACGAAGGCGCGCTTGGCGTACATCAAGTCGAACTTGTGATCCAAACGGGCCCATGCTTCAGCAATTGCTGTGGTGTTGGACAACATGCAGACGGCGCGCTGAACCTTGGCTAAATCGCCACCAGGTACAACGGTTGGTGGTTGGTAGTTGATGCCGACCTTGAAACCAGTTGGGCACCAGTCGACGAATTGGATGGTACGCTTAGTCTTGATGGTAGCAATGGCGGCATTGACATCCTTGGGGACAACATCACCACGATACAACATGCAGCAGGCCATGTACTTGCCGTGACGGGGATCGCACTTGACCATCTGGTTGGCTGGCTCGAAACAAGCATTGGTAATTTCGGCAACGGACAACTGCTCGTGGTAGGCCTTCTCAGCAGAGATGACTGGAGCATAGGTGACCAGAGGGAAGTGGATACGTGGGTATGGTACCAAGTTAGTCTGGAATTCAGTCAAGTCAACGTTTAGGGCACCATCGAAGCGCAACGAGGCGGTGATTGAGGATACAATCTGGCCGATCAAACGATTCAAGTTGGTGTAGGTTGGTCGCTCGATGTCCAAGTTCCTGCGGCAGATATCATATATGGCTTCATTATCGACCATGAAAGCGCAGTCGGAATGTTCCAATGTGGTGTGGGTGGTCAAAATCGAGTTGTAGGGTTCAACGACGGCAGTCGATACTTGTGGGGCTGGGTAGATGGCGAATTCCAACTTGGATTTCTTTCCGTAATCCACAGACAGACGTTCCATCAACAGAGAGGTGAATCCTGAGCCGGTACCACCACCGAAGGAGTGGAAGATCAGGAAACCTTGGAGTCCGGTACATTGGTCAGCCAATTTGCGAATCCTGTCCAAAACCAAGTCGACGATTTCCTTGCCAATGGTGTAATGGCCACGAGCGTAGTTGTTGGCAGCGTCTTCCTTGCCGGTGATCAATTGCTCGGGATGGAACAATTGACGGTAGGTTCCGGTACGCACTTCATCGACTACAGTGGGTTCCAGATCGACGAACACAGCACGGGGTACATGCTTGCCAGCGCCAGTCTCACTGAAGAAGGTGTTGAATGAATCATCACCTCCGCCGACAGTCTTGTCCGAAGGCATCTGACCATCGGGTTGGATTCCATGTTCCAAGCAGTACAACTCCCAGCAGGCGTTACCAATCTGGACACCAGCTTGACCAACGTGGATAGAGATACATTCACGCTGTTAATGACAAAAATAAAATAACATTCATTTCAAACACATTATGACATCACTCAAGAAACAGGAAGTGATACTAGTCCAAAAATGAAATCATCAAGCGAAAGAGAAAAAAAATGGGTGAGGCGTTAAGTGAAAATGGCTGCGTGCATAGCATCTGCCGGCACATTTGAAGTTTTCTATGAAAATTGAATTAAATACTCGCAACTAAGCACAGATTTCAAAGATCCCAACGAAAACCAACCAATTTATCTTTGAATCAAGAAAAGTACAAACAATTAAGTTATTAATTAGTCAATAAAAGAAGATAACGTCATCGATTTCACTGACGCCATTTTCTTTTTTCTTAGAAAATTATAACAATTTTTGTTTTTTACTTGAATTTTCACAAACTAACCCGAATTAAATTAATAGAAAAAAGAAATTATAGTTTACTCACCATATTGATTGAAGTTTTTTAAGATTTCACAAATATGTAAATTACAAAGAAATGGTTTTAATAATAGACAGTCCAAGCAGCCGGCTATGAAGCTTCCCAAACTGATTTCGAATGACTAGAAAATTCCGTGTCGCTTCTATTTATACTCTCGAAAAATTGCCAACGACGCCTACTTTGCGGCATTTTGATTGGTCAAATCGATTATGTAGTTAAGGGCATTACCACATTCGATATTTTAGTTCTAATCTACTCCAATGCAGAGGCTAGTCTTCAGTCATAGTTACATTGAAGTTACATTTTGAGTAAAAATTTGTTTGTACTAGACTTATTGCAAATCTTAATTTTTAACAAAATTCTCGAAAGTTTCACTTGTATTCCGACTTGCAAACAAATGTTTGTCTTTTTTACATTATCTCTGAAAAAAACAATAATAAAAAACAAGTGAATTTAATTGAACATTTACAAAAATCTTTTTATTTCTTATTTGCCGCTTAAGTCGATGCGCACTTCTTTCCCATTCGAACTCCGCTCGCAATTGACACATTTCATTAAAGCAAACAATCTAAGCAGACATTTTGTTCTAATTTACGTGGCCCAACAATGGAGTGCGAGTTGCTTTAAAATGTTTAATGTTTTTTTCTCTTTTTCTATTTTCATTGTTTCTTAAATTTTCACTTTTCTTGATTGTAATTATTTTGTTTTGTTAATATTTCTTGTGATATGCGATTTGTTGGCTTTTTTTTAAAAATTTTCTAAAGACTTTGAGATGAACGAAAACGAAAGTTAAAGAGAAATGGTATAACCAGATCAACACAGAAACTTTGACAGGAGCACAAACTTCAAAACTTAAAGCCAAAGCAAACGCATTAACACAGCAGCAGCACATCATTTTTTTTTAAATACAAACAAAACTATAGTTCGCTACGATTACTCGTATATGCAAAAAAATATTGATAGTTATAAATAATAGCATTTTTGTTATATTTTACGCAATTAATTGTGCACCGTGAAAATAGGTGTGTTTGGTATCTTTTTTGGCATACGGAATTGAGATCTGTCAAATAGTAGAATCCTCTCAAAGAGAGAGAACTTCTCTCAAAGACAGAAAACTTGCACAAAACTAAACAAACGCTTTTCAAACAACACTTGGTCAAACGTATCAAATTGTTTTTGTTTTCCACTAACAATGTAGATTATGACATTTCACAAACTGTCAGATGGCTGGTTTGACAGAGTTGGCTCGGCCCACCCCAAGGAATTGGGCTTGCAAATAATTCATCGCAAAGAGAGACCCAAATGAGAGTAAAAAAAAATTGAGAGCCATGAAACTGTCAGATTCTATGTAGTTTACGTAGAACTTTCGAAAACTAGCATGTTAGCAACCAGACCTATTATTTGGAGGTTGGGAAAATATACAACAAATATCCTAAGATTGGTAGCATTTGCATTTTTCTTAATGTGCTCGCAGAAAAATTACGAAAAAGTAAATGAACGCATTAAGCACCTAAAAATGAAAAATGTATGTGATTAGACAGATTTGTCAGTAACACCAAAGAAATTTTTTGTGGTAAATTTCGTACCATGGGGAAATTTCTTACTTTCTCGTAAGCCCTCTCTTAAAACTACGAAATTTTTTGCGTGCGCGAACGAGTTTTCGTTGATTTTCGTTATTTTTCGTAGATTTTCATAGTTTTAGGAGCGTACGCGAATGGACCTATTATAAGGGTATTCATATCCACTTTAGAGTATGTAAATTTAAAAAAAAATCTTTAGTCTGATGCAGCGTTTTGTTTATGTATAATTGCAAAAATGCTCATAATTTTTAACTTGCTTGCACCAATTTAAATGCCAAATCATAGTATTTTCCGTTGTTTGCCATAATAGGCGTGTTTTTTTTTCAAATCTATATAGGCTCAGTGGAAAATGAGAAAAAAAAAACGCCGAACAGTGACTTGACAGGACTATGCTAATTGACGTTTGACAGTTTCAAATCAAAATAATTTAAATTTGAAATGACAGCAGAGTTCGGTTGATAGTTACCGGCCTATTTCTCCCTCACTTTCATGTCATATTTGACATTTCGATAAAATTTTCGATAACTATCTACGAAAAATAAATAGTTTGGTAGGTAGCACATTTTTCTATCCAGGCTAAGTCGCAATCCACACGGTGACTCATGAGTCGCGACTCTTTTCTATTTTCTGTTTTCAACTGTCATTCGGTGAGGCGCTTGCATCCACACGTTGACTTTTGAGTCACGACTCTTTTATAATTTCAGTTTTCGTAATTTGACAGTTCTCTTTAATTTTTTCTTTCGCTTTTGAAATGGTTACGGCTCTGTATTTGTTAGTTTCTATGAAGAAATATTGCATACATTTTATAAATTTTCTAAAATAGTAGCTTTGGAGGCTATGTACTAGTTGTCATACAAATTTGGATGTATTTCATGTAATGCATAATTGTTTAAAACATCAATTTTTGTTCGTCAAATTAGATTCTTTCGTAATTTTCAAAACAATTGCGCTCTACGCGCAACGAAAAGAAACTAAGCGAAATAGCAAAATAACGAACAAGTAAAAGAGAAACGTCAAAAAGAGTCACGGAAAATTCTGCCCGCGACTCACCGGGCAGTTTGTTTTCTATCTCATCGTTCTTCTCTTTCGTACTCGTGTGAGTCGCGACTCATGAGTCAACGTGTGAATTGCGACTAAGCACCTAAGACCGAGGGACAAGTAATCAATATTTTTGCGTGGTCCTAGACTACAGAATACGCATGAATACGTGTGAATGCACTGTAATTCACCATGAATACGTACAGAAAAGTTCCTTGAATACACTGATTACTTGTCCCTCGCCTAAAACAGGATAGTTATCCGGTTTTCATAATATACAGGCTAAGTTGTTAGTGTATTTAACATGGAAACAATTTTCTTAGCCTGTATAGTTTTGACAAAAAAAACACGCCTAATAAATCCAAAAAATAGCAGCATATGAATCCCGCCCCGACTACCAATATTGCAAAAAAAAAAAAAAATCGACAATCACAGTCCACATTAGTTCTATTCTATTATTTCTACTAGTTCCACAATTTTCAATTCTATACAAATGTTGGCAAATGTAGATCTTACGTTACCTAATGTCAATTTGACTTTGAATATATTTGTTTACTAGAGAGATTGAATATAAAGAAAAACTTTTTGTTAACTTTAAACAAATTTCACAATGGATTGGAAAATTGGTGAGCAATGGGAATGTTCAGAGAAAGGACTTTTGAAAGAAGTTCTAAAGTTAAAGTTCGAAAAAGTCCAAAAACCAACAGAACTGTCCAAGTGCCGGCTGAGGATTTGCAACATCGAGAACCTCCAGGATAGAGCCAGTAATTACCTTTCGCAAAGTGAAGAATTCCTCCTAGAAATGGGAACCGCAACTACACCAATCGATTGCTATATAGAAATTTTAGTTCAAAACATGCTTCTTGGTGAAAGTAGCTTGTGCACTATCCAAACAAAAGCCGAGCAGCAAATTGTATTCGAAATCAATTTGAATGAAATTTCGCCCACCAAATATCTATTTCAACTCACAGTTCAGGAAATTTATGACTTGGCACAAAAATACCGATGTAATGGTGTGCAAATGTTTAAGCAATATCCAAGGTTCGCCCATGAATACTTCAGCCGTGCTGCTAAACTCTTAATATCCTATAAGCCATTCAAAGTGCTAACAAAAGCATTAAATGGTGTCGATGGAGCTGATGTGGAAATGTTACTTCAAACATTACAAACTAATATAGCTGCGTGCTTGTTACAAGAGGAACGCTATGAAGATGTAATCTATCAGACTAAATTCATGGAAACAGTGTCGTCAGAGGATATTCATAATGTGGAAAAGGCAGCGTATCGTCGGGCATTGGCTTTCTTCAATGTCAAAGCATATGAAAAAGCTTTGGCAACCATTGAGAAAGTTGATGACATACAAAGTAAAAAGGAATTCCTCGCTTTATACAATCGCATTAAACAATCTTGGAAACTAGACGAAGACCATTACAAAAGTATTGTTCAGCGAATGTTTAATTAGTTTTATGATATTCTATAAATAAATAATAATTCAGAACCAACGTGACTTATGAATTTGAAAAACTTGCATGCGAGTTGGAACTAAGCGGATACGTATGTTTTTTTAAGACTTGATTGGATGTTAGTAATATGTTTGGCCGATTGGTTCCTGCAGTCTTTTTAAGACAACAGGATCTTTAGATTTCCAACTTGATTCGAAACTAAAAGTAAAAAAAAAACACTAGGAAGAAAGATTTGGAGCAGTGCTAGAATAAATATCCAATTTAATGCTGGAAACATCTAACGACTGGTTCTTCACGACCTTAGACTTTCATTTGATTGTGTCCACAGAAAAATATATCGTCAAATCTTCGCTCGATGGTACCAGTAATCTCATATTTACATAAGTACATTATGTACCTACATAAATAGTAAATTATGAAATTATTTGCAATGTTATGTGAGGCTCATGCTAAACACAACGTTCTTGTTCCTGTCTGGCATATGTGGCATTTGTATTCGAAACCATTTTGTTCTTTTTTCAAATATACAAAACTGGAACCAATTAACACCGCCCTCTACGCGTCAGCTTTATTATTAATATATAGTCGATTTTAGTCGATAAACATACATTTCTACTAAACTCTGACATGAAGGTGGCTGTAACACGAGTACAGTAGTGGCGGAATATTATCTTTCAATCATGCCAGATTTTTATTCATTTATATATTAGGTGTGCGTTTTCAAATCCATATAGAAGACTAAACATGTTTCCGCAACATGTTTTCAATGTAAAATACAACAAAACCGTAGACTGGATATTATTGAAATCTTAATAGATTTGAATAAAAAACACGCCTATTATTTAACGTGTACGTGTTTCACAAATTGGTAATCTCATTAATTATGTATGTATGTATGACATTCGCATCTTACCGAACTGGTGACTTTCTTTTGAACAAAATAAATAGAAAATGTAGTTCTTTGATTAGGTTTTGGCTAACCACAAAACAAAAACACCATCGGAAAAAACCGTTTGTGACGAAACTCTATCCGAACAAAAAGATAACAGTTGTTTTGGTAATGTGTGCCTTATATGCTATGAAAGTATTTTTTTCGTAGGACGTAATGACTTGCAAAACGAAGATTTGTTTGTCTCCTGCAACATTCATTGGTTGGCCTCTCGGTTGAAACCAATTTACCGAAATTAATTAGTCGCAACAAGAATAACTTTGTAGCCCAATGTTGTATATTCAGGCTTAGGGTGTATCAATTTAAGAACATATAGTATAACTTGGTTTGAATAACGGATTGAAACGCTTCTTAAGTCTTAGGAGGTACAGCGTTCAGGCTGAAGGCCTTTCTTGGGCGATTCTAGGATAAATATATTGCGGTTGCAACTACTATTCTGCGACCACCTGTGTTACTATGTCTTTTTGATCATATTTTAAATTGATTAAACAGTGATGACCTTGATGCATAGTAGTTGTTAAATGTTCCCATATTATTTCAACCAACTACCCGTCAGAAATATTATGTACAATGTCAACTCAAGGTTGTTGAAAAAATGATCCAAATTTCACTCGTTCGTTGTTATACCGGCATTTTCGATAACGATTTGCTATTCATAATTGGCTGGATGAGTTCAGAATAATCCTCCGTGAAATTAAAATCAAATTACCATTCGAATTGAAATAATTTGGTCCAATTTACATTGTTTAGCCGGCCAATTATTACGGACTAATAGCATGACGTCTAACCAATAAATTGGTTACTATTCAAATTCAGTGACAGTCCATCACATTCGTCTGTTAATTGCTTTTCTCATAGGTTTCGTGTGTAGATTATGTCAAATAATAACATTAAATTCTGTTTTCAATACCTTTACGCCATTGACATCATATGATCCTATGGCCGGCATTTAAACACTCATCAGTCATCACACTATTCATTGTACCTACTCGTACATTTGTAAAATTTACACGGGCAATTAGAAAACAGTCGCTAATTTATTTGGGAATTTTTTTTGTTCATTTGGAGATCTCCCATCAAGATAGATTCCTACACCTTGACATTTTGTTATAGTTTCTATGCATTTCCGACAGAAACATCTACAAATTTTGAAGATCGTAGTTTAAGCTCTGTAGCCTCTACGACTGGACCGACTGTTAGAAAAAACCGTGTACTTGATTGTTTAATGATTTGCTGTTACTTTTAAATTTCGGTTCCTAATATGGCAACTAGACATCGTCGAAATTGTAGTACACAAATGTAAGGTGAAATAAATTTAATTAAAAAAGTAATAGAAATAAACAAAAATCAGTGAGGCGCGTCCGATTGTAACTTGCAATTGCAATGAAGGATAAATTTACAACAAAAAGCAAAGTGCAATGAGAATGAACTGATCAACTTTTTACTATCGCACAATAATAGAATACAAAATATATTGTATATTCGGTGAACTTTTTAAAAGAACACCTTCAATTATTTAAATGTGTTTATAAATATGTGACTTCTATCTCTGGTGACATTGCTATAATAATTCCATAAAAACGTATTGAATGCAATTTGTTATCTGCTATAGTTGTGTACGACAGGTTCTATTAGTGATTCCATATTAAAAGCAATAACCTATAACTATATGGTACGGGAATAAAGGTGTTAATGGATGAACTAATTTCTGATGTATGGCGAAATAAAAACAACCTCATTGAAAGTTTCCTACAATTTGTTATTGTTGTTGTATTATGGGTAGAAATGTATACGTTACAAATTTATGTGAATAAAACAGGGACGCACATCCGATAGAAGCCATTACGGATGTGTTCGTTTTTAAGTTAAATAAAAGATGGATGCCATCATCGCGGAGAGTGTGAATTAGTTTCATCTATATTTATTTGAATAATTTATTTATATTATGATAGAAATGTCATCAACAAATCGTCAGAAATTTTCTGCGCATGTGCCATAGATCTGGGCCATGGTACAAAATTTACTCCCATTTCGGACATAACAAACGCTTTTTTCGGTTGTTTCGATTCCCAATAATCGTCACTCGGCATTTGAAATGTCAATGACCTTTGTAACTATTATTTGAATCAACTTTTTGTGGATAATGATAACTGCTAGCGCACGCTAATGAAGTCGTCATGTCTAAGCAGTATCTGCGACACTAGTTCATACTGTGCTCCAAGACTTCGTATTCCGAAGTACGATTATGTACTATTTATTTGATTTGGTGCTTGAACTCAATTATAAAGGCATCAAAATAAGTCTTCGTATCCAATTAAGTGAGAAAGTTTTATTTTAATTAAAAAGTTGCTTAGCGAAGTTCCAGTAAATTTCAGCTAGTTGTTTGCGTAAAAACCAATTCGAAGTTCAACAAAAATCCCTTTCATTCACATTCAATATTTAGTAAGTCCTCCTTTGCAACATAAGACTTCAAAAATTATTTTTTGGATGTAAAGCATAAGATTTCTACAAATTCTGTAACCGAATTTATGTAGATCATCATTTTTCATTTGTCGCTTGAAGCTTCAATATTTTAAAAATGGCATAAGCCCTTCGGACCAAAATGCATGGTAGATTTTCTATGGGGGTTCATATCTGAGTTTCGAGATAGCTTCCACATTGAAGAACAACAATTGTTCACAATTGTTGCACAATTGATATTGTGATCAGTAACAATATCTGTTGTGAGTACCGTGGTGTAGTGGTAAGCAGGGTTCGGACTTCAGAAACCGGATTTTGCAGTAGATGGAAACAAAAATGGCAGTAAAACCAAAATTTCGGCAGTAGATTTACAACATCATGTTAAATACATAATTGTATTTATTGAAAAAAGAAAAATAAATAAAAAATAACTTCAATGATTCATTTGGCAAGCCTTTACAGAAAAAAATAATAAAATAACTAAACAAAAATGAATAACTGTTAAGTTCTAAAATTCAGCGCAATTCGGTGGTAATATCTGCCAAAAATTTGACAAATTGCCCTAAATTATTGAAAATGTTTAGTTTTAATAGAAGATACTTAGTTATTCAACTAAAATAAAATGTCCTTCAGTAAATTTGTATTTTTTCAAAAATTGAATGAACCACCGCATAGGTACAGTTAAATATAGCATAGGTACTCCGAAGGTCATGGGAGTTGAGGTAGACGTAGAAGAGATATAGCAAATTTTTTTTATTTGTCACTTTGTTTTACTGTGCTGCGATTCAATCAAAAATCGCAGTAGATTGTGAGCAAAGCGCAGTGGTGCAGTAGATTTGAAATTTTAGCCAAAAGCGCAGCAGATCTACTGCGATCGCAGTAAAGTCCGAACGCTGGTGGTAAGTGCGTGGACTATTACGCAATCCCAGGAAAACACCTAAAACGTTTTTCACGGTGCAACCTCTTTCGAATGTCTGACAAGCAATCAAAGAGTATCATTTGTCATGATTGAGCTTCTCAATTCGCCGTTTGGAGTCGGCGAGAAACTGTATCTGTCTGTCTAAATTTTGAATTTTTTAATTTTTAATTCTGATTAAATTTTAATTTAATTTAATTTAATTTTAAAACATCTTTTTTTTACTGTCTACTACGATGTTCTTCATTGTTGTTAAAAATATCGATTTTTATCTCCAGTCTTGCAATTCCGATTTCGATGATTTTTTCGTTGTTTTTTTTTTTTAAACACAAACCTGCTACAAAAGAATACCTTTCCAGCAAAAAAAGAATCATAAAATTCGGTTTTGCCAAACTCGAGATATAAAGTGACAAACATATATCAAACTCATATTTATATATATGAGATTTACTACTACAACACTTTTTGATTGTGCTAATAACTTTTTTCTGAGATGTGGCACCGCAGTACAGTAGTAGAGAAAGTACTAAAAAACCAGATAGCATTTTAAACGGAAACTTGACTAAAAAATAACTTTAAATGACATGTGTACAGTACATAAGTATGTACATGATACCACCTCACCTTGTAAACCTTTTAGTTGGCCGTGGTAGTAAAATATGTTTAGCCCTCAAGTTTGTGCTAGTTCAAGTTTAAACCATGACCACAAAAGAATTTCTGCTTATGAAATACATACATATTTAAATATGCAAGTGTAGGACATAGAAAAATGTTATATTAATAAAATTCGGAAAGATCAGTGCAATCTACAGATAATAGAATAAGTTTGGAAGATTTTGTGATTGATCCATCCTATTAATTTAATTATCATTAGGGTGCAAACGTCCTACAGATTGGTCTGCGGATTAGCGAATATGTAGGGCCAGGGCCATTTGGGTTTTATGGTCTGTATAAAGTGCTAAATGAATGGAATGTGAATACAAAAAACTAAGCATAAACAAATACTCTTAAGATAGAAATCGGCGACTTTTTTTTAGTTTACGGTTTGCTTTAGCATGTACTATTATAGAAATAGTAATGTTGTAAATTGTCATTTTTTTTGACAATGCACAACTATTAGAGAAATTTAGTAAAAAAAATCTATACCCAAAGATTGCTCAGTGATTGGGATCAGTCTTACCCATTTCAGAATCTTTCCAAGAGCATAATATTTTGGGTAAATAAATATCATCAGTAAATAAAAGTATATAAATACTTGGCGTCAGCAGTTCTACGCAGACATTCGGAAGAGGTGGTACCGTGAAAAACTTTTTGGTGTTTACTAGGATTGAAGCCGGACAGCATGTATAGTAGCCCAACGCACTGACCACGGCGCCATTGATCAGTACCATACCCTGAGATCCAGTTTCCAGGGGTACCTAGCCTATACAAAAAAAAAGCTGTCATCATGACGTAGAAACGAAGAAACCGACAACCAATGCTGCACTGAAACAAAAAAAAAAAACGGTTGTCATATTGACAATTACCGGTTGTCAACTGAAAATTATCAATATGATGAAAAAAATTGTCAATATGATGAATATTATCCCCGACTTGCTCGTACTTGAAAACCGGATAGCCAATATGAAAATTTTCGATTATCAATTTTCGGTATTCAATATGATGAAAGAAGTTATCAATATGATTATCGCATCTTTGCAGATATCATATTGACAATTGTAGTTTTCAATATGACAACTACTTTCATCACATTGACAATTGCAATTGTCATTATGAAAAAACCAGTTATCAAGTTGAAAAATGAAAATCGTAAATTGTCATATTGATAACTATAGTAGTCGGTTGAAAAATTACAATTTTTTTCATCACATTGACTACAAAAATTGTCAATATGACAACGTTTTCTGGTTGAGTGTGATGTAAGTTAGTTGACACTGGCTTTTACATTACATTGCATTGCGAGAATCCCTCTGATACAAGGGTCAGCTTCTCTCTTTTAACTTAAGTAAAACGTTCGCTCTTATTACAATTGGTTTAATTTTTATTCATACTTCCTGCAAGATTTGTTTTATATTTGGAAAGTAAAGAGTTTTCTTATTCACTTGCGCGTGTACTGATGGACATCCAGATATAAACTGAATTCCAAGAAGTTTCGATGCGGTATTTTAAATGGGATGTTAACAGTTTAAAAAAAAAAAAACGCCGCAAATTCAGTCAGACAAAGCCAACATTAAAAGAATTTATTCACCTACATATCTTAAAATAGATATTCTATCGTACTATTCATAGTCACCTTAGTCGACTGAAAACTTATAGCCGACTCGAAATTCAAAATGAGCCAAATGTCACTTTAAATAATTAAGCGACTGTTAAAATTCTCATACAATATTTTGACCTTTGGGTGCGTTCGTTCAAATTACTTTAAAATAACACTTCAAAGTTGATGCTAACTATATACAATCAAAAATGTGTTTATGAATAACAAAAAGTTATATCAGTCTTTTTTATTTAGTGCCGGCTATAACTAAGGACGGCTCTATGCACTATTCATGGGCTGACTATGAATTCGCGCCCATATCTTTCGAAGATTACAGATTTACATACATACATATCTCTTTTATATCATTTCTCTGTTTCAAAGGTTGCAGGGAAATAACTTCACAGTCAATCACTTCACCTGAAATGGGAAATAAATGCACTTTTATAATGTGAAATTTTATGAACTATGCTAAAACTTGCGGAGAAAAGGCGGAAATTCTATCCGCGTAGCACAATTATTTCCCACTTGAGGTGAAGTTAATCCCAATGCAAACCAAAGTTATAAAGTTATTATAAAAATGAATATACCCTATGTATGTAGGGAGTTTTAATAATTGAAACCCGTAAAAACCTACCACATTGGGTACCTTTTAAAAGCAGTAGTTTCCAGAGTTCCCATATCGAATTAAACTACAACGCAACTGTATTTGCCATAGTTATCTTTCGGTGACTAGCTAAACTACCTCTGACTCTGACAAAAAAAAAATAATCATAGTACCAAATGCTGTGTTGTAACTCCATCACAAAACAGGCTTTTCATACTATTAGTTCGTTGTTTTCTTTCAATATAAGTACAGAGATCAATTCTTGGGAAAATATTTAAATTATATTTTTCACATTGTACTCGTACCAATAATTGTATTTATCACGAGGCAACAACTATACTTGTTCATCGAGAGAAAAAGCTCCGACATTGCATTGTATTTCGTAAGTAATGCTTCAAACAAATATCGGTGAGCGCTGGTACGGATTGTGGTGTACCCGCATTTGAAGCCGCATTTAGTTTGGCTAAAACCACCTGTGGTAAAAGATTAATAAAAAGTTGCGCAGTATTTAGCTTTTTCTCATTTTTTTTTTGCTGTTACTCGTATGTTTACACGTCGCGCGCATACCATTTCCGTACTAGATACCATTTAATTCATTTCTCAATCGTCTGCAATTTATCAATCGGGCAATCGCCAGTATACCTACTCCAAATATGTGTTCTTTATTATAAAACAAAAGTGTTAACGAATATTCTATTTTGTCTTCGAAATAGTGGTTCAACTGAATTTTTAATTTGATGACTGATGGGTATTTGCATAGATAAGCAAAAAATAAAATAAAACAAATAGGGCCTTGGCCGAAATTGCATTGTCACGTAATTTAAAATAAATAATTGTTAACATGAATTCAAAAAAAAACAAAACAAACAAATGCTTAATTATGTATGATTCGGGTAATGTAAAAAAAAGGAAAAACCTTGATATGTAGGCTATTACCAAGAAGCTCTAAAAAAAACCATAAAAAAATTGGAGATATCCCTCCATCATCTTCGGATTCGGTGCTAAAACCTGTTATACAACACATTTTTTTTATAAAGTTTAGTTCCGACTTGGAGCTTAGTTTTAGGAGATCCTCTTAATCATTTAATGGCTCCGAGGCAATTAATTTCAAAACTTTGAATGCTTGAGGTGTCGACGTTTTACATACATACAGATGTATGTACATATGTAGTTATTAATTAATAAATCTTTTTTTGTGGGAATATTCATTCCAATATGATCCAACACCACAGTGCGGTTTATCCGATTCAAAAATATTGCATATTTATGACTTTTATCTGAAGTCGAACTCGGTGACATTTGACTATTAACGGTTCTTTGTAGTAAGTTAGTATTATTATTTGCTTACCTTGAGGCAATGCACGAGAATTGATTTAGAAGTATTCAGTCGTGGGTACTTGCATTCAAGTTTATTCCTAATTATAATAATTTATCATTAAATGTGGAAGCACTTTGAATGTGTTCCTGGAATCGTAGTTGTTTGCTATGTAAGTAGCACTGTAAAGCACTGAACTTCTTTTTATTGTCTTTTGAAAATTGATTCTGGGAAAATGTATCTACACATGTAAATACAAATATACCTTAATAATTCAGCTCTCTTTATAATCATTCACTAATTTTATTGTTCGTTAATACTTGTTATCCTATCAACATTATTTATAAAGCATATATACATAATGTACATATGTATGTATGTATGAACATCATTAAACTCTAACTAAATACATTTACGATGTCAGAACAAAAGGTGGAGTGTGATTAAATTTAGTTTATTATTAGATGATTCCTTGTTCTGCGACTTCATTTTTGATCTGTTATTAGGAAACTACAACACGATGACGTAGTTAATCTAATGAATTTTAAACGGTTTGTGTGGTTTTGTAGGTACATCACTCGTAAAACACTTAAACGCTTTAAATTCTGATTTTTCGATTCTCGATTTTGGAAGTGATTTTTTTATGAAAATTCGCCGGAACTTACTTAGGTGACGCTACAGTCGGCGGTGAGCCAAGGCCTCAGTCAGCGACCCCTTCCAGTTAGCCCGGTCCTTAGATAACTGTCTGTCAACGACCACGCCACGCTGAAAACATCGGTTCTCGTTAGATCACCGTAATCAAGTAGCGTGGGGCGCGGTTAGTACTTAGATGGGTGGCCACTTTGAAACACCGCGTGTTGTTGACAAAGGAGTAGGAGTAGGGGAGTACCCATAAATGAATCGACTCCATGTGGTAACACAATGGACCTTAAGTGTCTAACTGAATCCAACCAGAGTTTTTGGGATAACCACCTTAACCTCAGCTAACCTAACCTAATATAGCTAACTGCCTCCAGTTGCGCACTCCAAGTTAGTTGAGATCCTTTTCAATTTGTGCGCGCCTCCTCAGGCGAAATTGTCCTCTGCTGCGCTGACCATCCATTCATACATAACTAACCTATCTTAAGACTAGCCAGAGATTCATGTGATCTGTACAATCCGACGCAGTTCCTTAGACCAATCAAACACCCGACTATTTTCCTTGTAGTAAGGTGTTTTGTTTAGATTCGTAGCAAGGGTGTTCATGCATACATATGTACATTGTACATGTACATACTCTTATTAGGCTGCACCCAATTGCGAACATACGAGTATCTGCACTTCTGATCAGGACATCAATGTTTAGTGATTAGTCTTGGTGATGTCTTTTTGCTGCCTTTTTGCTGCCTAGTTGAGCTTCTTTTTTGAGCTGACCGACCGAGCTAAACTTTTCAATAGAGATTAACACATATGGGATTTACTTTATTTGGCTTTGACTTCATGCTCAGAAAAAGGTACCAATTTAAGGCAAGTGAGTGTATCGGATATGTGCACTCGACGCCATTTTTGGTAATTGTAATTTTATCATTCTAAACATCGCGGAGATATTTTTACTTTACTTTAGTGCACAACTCTGTTATCATCCAAAATAATCTAAGAGCCATCTGAACTGTTTACATGGTTTGACCTATGCTGTTGATTATATAAGTATATATATTTTTTTATAATCTACACACGCTAAAGGGGATATGAATACCCTTAAAATGTTTACACACAGCGCGACCATATGTGAAGTGCGAAGTGATAGGAAACTCAGATGTTACGTTTCAGCTAACTCTATGGGTGGTGTCCAGGATAACTGGAGATTTGTGTATTATTGAAAGTTATGCCATTGCTTATAATTCCCAGAAGTTTTGTCCAGATGTTTCCTAATACTTTGTGCGATCAATTTCTTCAGCCATACCACCATCCTACTGCCAGTGTTATGCCTTCGCAGTAGGTTTTTGATATTAGCTTCTGAAACTGATCAACTTATTTTTTTTTTTGTGACAAATAAATGATTCGGCGATTTGGATTTGAACCGTGAACATTTAATTGTCTACAATGTCCGATCAGTATTCGACATAACAATAATTGTAACTCTTATGTATGAATAAGTTTGTTATGTCAACCAAACAAACCGTGTCCATTGTATTTTAAAAGAATTTCAAATTTCACCCAATAGACTACAGCTAATTACTCTTGCTTGAACTAATTTTAGAAAGTTATTTTTTATATATCTATGTCAATTGCGTTTGTCTCCTAATATGCCTCTGGTATTACCCGCGCTCTTCTTTTGGCTTGCGTCAGTTTTGGTTTTATATTTGATCTGTTCATACACAAAGATTCGCTTAGTTTTTAACATGGAGTGGAGCGATGCTGAATGCTGAACCGCCGGTCCTCAATACCGTCGAATTCTGTTTACGGATGAAAAAAATTTCACCGTAGAAGAAAAATTTAATAAACAAAATAACAGAATCTATGCCCAGTCATCTAAAGAAGCTGGGGAGCTTGTGCCAAGAGTACAAAAAGGACACATTCATGCCTCTGCCATGGTTTGGTGGGAAGTATCCCATAAAGACAGAGCAGGAGTTCACTTTTGTGAAAAGGTAGTCAAAACTTCAGCTACAGACAACTAGGAAACTGTTTTGGAAAGGGTGGTGAAATCAGTTCCCCTTCCAAAATAAGCCGTTGACTTTCCAACAGGACCATAAGGTAAAAACTAACCAGGCCTGGCTGACGGAAAGTGTTCCTCGCTTCATAACCATTAATCATTGCGCATCAGCAAGTCTAAATCTTAAGCCTTTTGATTACAAGCTATAGTCCCTTTCGGAGGGCATGTTTTGTACGGAAAGACATCCAAAACTGGAGTCTCTAAAAATTAGCTTAAGGAAACCAGTCGACACGTTTCCAATAGAAATTGTGCGTGCTGCGATTGCCAGCTCGTCTCAAGGCCTGTACAAGAAGTAAATAGAGGTGTTTTTTTATGTTTAGAATAAACCAATAAACCTTTTTGGAGAAGAATTAAATTAATGCCTCTTGTCTTTATTTTTTTAGTACCTATTTACATCTGTAGCAGTATTTATGATAGTACTAAGTATGTATGTATCTAATTTATACGTGTGGGAGCACTTATGGATTTACATTGTCCTGGACGACTAGCGAAATAAATCCCTTGAAGAATTTCGCTTTTCATCTGTACATACATACATATTTATTCATATTGAATTAATATTGTAACGTAACATTTCGAATCAAAAATTTCTCCACTGTTGAAACCACGTCCATTGACCTTCTTTTATCTTTGTTGTGATCGCTTCTTCTTAAAAATTTCCATTATTACCAAAATGAATGCTTTGAATGTCCAAATGTATGTACGTACAAATTTGGTGCAAAGCTTTAACCCATAAGATGTTATATTTAGTTTAAATTGAACTTTTGAAAGAAACATAAGAAAAAAACAAAATTTACCTGCAAAAATGCCAAAAAAAAAAAAACAATAATCAAGTTTTCTTATTGCATTTTTCAACCGTCTGCCCTGACCGTTCGTTCTTGTTCATTGACTTCGGATGTCACAGATTAACCAACTACCTTGCGGCAGTGAGATATGTATGTATATGAAAGAGAAAATCCCACACGGTTGGGTTCATTTCACTGAGCCATCACAATGACGTACGCACAGCGGTTTACTACACAAACACCGAATGATACCAGTAGTGGAGGTGGACTATAGAGACTGCTAAATATAGAGCTATTAAAAGTTCAGCTCAAGCTCTCTGCGATTCCTGATATCAGAGGCACTCCCCAAGTCCAATCAAAAGTTGAACCACTAGAATTGACAAAATGAAAATCGATTTTTTTTTCCATTAAATTCAGATCACACTGAGCCAGCCATACGATCAGGTGGGCTAAGCGAACGCGACACAGTGTACGGTAATCAACGAGACATTACGCGATCGCAATTTAATTAAGAGCCGTGTTTCTAATTCTATAATAATAACGATAAAGAAAAAAAGTACAAAAGCAAATAAATAAAACACCACAATGTCACCACGTTCCCGTACAACTTGAGTTTGATCTGCCTGCGCCCTATTGAGACGAATCGAAGCGTGACTTGGAAAAATAAAAAAATAAAAATAAAAACAATAAGAACAATTATTAACACTGTTTGATTCACGATTTACACGTGAAAAATGCAATTTGTCGTTCGGTTTGTTTATTCGGAATATTTATGGGCTTAACTTATGCGGTTTGACACGATTCACTGTGAGCCCATTCGTGATAATTCGGTTTTTATTTGTTTTAAACATTTTTCGAGTGATATCTGTATTTTATACAAGTCTTGTTAACAATGGAACCTGTGCCTAAAAATGGGGAAACAAATAAGCGGTATTAATATTGTTGTGATTTGTTTTTTTTTTTTTTTTTATTTTCTGTAATAATAATAAAAAGTCCATTGATTTAAATAATGTGTGTAACCATTTATTTTTGTGTAAATAGGCAGCCAAAGGATCGTCCACTTTTTATGCAAAATGGAAATAATAACACATGCATGGTCGGAGGAGGGGGTGGCGGAGGTGACGATATCAAGGAGTTTCGAAGAGCCAGTCCACAGTTCATTGCTGTTACTGTGAAGAATACGCTCCTGTTTGGTATGATAATTTCGTTTATATTTATTTGGATTTATGAATATTTTTGTTTGCCCATAACCGCATTATGAAATATACGCTTAGGTATAACCGCTAGTTGATCTCCAAAAGTATAGTTGTACAACTTGAATTTTTAATAGCTCCGCTATACGAATTGAAAATGGAAAGTTTTTGAATTTCTTTAATGAACATCAAAAAGGATAGGTGCTTTCGCTTTGTCGATCTTGAGATATATAAATTTCAGACTTCTTAGATAATAAAGTAGCAGGAAGTGGTAAAAGTGTTTAAAAAAAAAACATTCCTGCAAGTAAATCCATTTAAAAGTCATTTTGATCATATGTACATAATACAACAACTAAAAGGAGGGATTCCTTTCAAAGAAGTGGGAAATTGAAAGAGGGTTCTACTTGATATGTTTTAACAAACAATTACTATCTCTTTTAGTCATTCACATTGATCAATAAAATTAAACAATAGAACTAACTACTCGTAGCTAAAGCAGTCATTATTGCTTTAATTTTGTAATTGTTGTCACCGCTACAGCTAAACAAGTCGATAATTGTGTCAATTTAATTGTTAAATTTAATGAAGAACAAAAAGCATACTTTTAGACAGCAGTAAAAAGGCATGGTTGTGTGAGTATGAAAGAAGATGAACCGGTACTAATTAAATATCGATTGAAAAAAATTAAAAAAAAACATTGAAAGCACACAAATATTTTATGCAACTTTATGTAGGCTGTTGATATTAATTGACAATTACCGTTACAAGTACATAGGTACATATGTACAATGAGCTCATGTTTTGTACTGAATATTAGATGATGATATCGCCAATTACGATGACAATGTCACAAATTAGGTACTAGCGCAGACTTAATCAAAGCGGATTAACATTAAAGCTCGCATTGCCGTATGCTGTAATAATAATATAATATAACTAGTGTATGCCTATGCAAGAACTCTCGCAAGAGAAAATCCAACCCCCAAAATCCAGACTTCCCATCCAACATCCAAACTTCCCATATGATTACCATCTGTCAACTCATCATCAAATGGAAATCATACGGGAAGTGTTTATTCTTTTGGGAGTTCATTTTGGGTAGAATATTTGTTTAGATCGATTTTTTAATTTGTTAAAATTTATAAAGTGAAAGTGCGATTCGTCAGTGCTCCAGGAAAATCTCTTTATTTTGACACCTCATTTGTTAAGATTGGTTAAGTGTGAGAGCCGCAAATGGTACCTATACTACAGAAATAATATATGTATATAATGATAATGATGATAATAATAACACAGCACAACCATCAATCTCGGGCCTAAGATTTGAGCATTTATCCTGAAAGTATTTACCAGAACTAGAAACTCTGCATCATTCGTTTTGCCAGATTGGCTGCCTAACGTGTTTTATAGCCTCATGAATATTTTGGCTCAAACCTTATTTTTGAGCATTTTTTGGTTTTTTTCTCATGTCTATATCTTGATTAACCGTAAGGATTTTTTTTCTGTCTTCAGAAAAGTTACATGTATTGATTAGGAGAAGAAAAGTGCAAAACAAACTGACCCAAAAAAAACTCCACTCGGGACCTCAAAATCATAAAAATGCCCTTTTTTTTACATTTTTCGACCATTTTTAGCCCATAACTCGTACATTTACACCAACGCCATCTATTGAAAAAAATGAAAAAAATTAGCCCAATCCTTTTCTGACATTTAGTTGACAAAAAAAAAAAAAAAACGTATTTTCTATGTTAAATGAATTGAAACATAATTGTTACAATATATTGGTGGACAATATGGCGTATACGTAATTTTTTTCTTCGTTTTTCATTGTTCGCTCTTTCTCTGACGCTTTTTCTTTTTCCGGGCGTTTGTACGATTTTGAGGCTCTGATGCAGTTTTTTTTGGATTGGTTTGTTTTGCACTTTTGTTCTCCTAATCAATACCTATAACTTTGCTGAAGACAGAAGTCTACGGTTAACCAAGATATAGCCATGAGAAAAAAAGCAAAAAGTGCTCAATATAAGGTTTGAGCCAAAATATTCATAAAGCTATAAAATACGTTAGGCAGCCAATCTGGCAAAACGAATGATGCAGTGTTTCTAGTTTTGGTAATTATTTTCAGGATCAATGCTCAAATTGTAGGCCCGAGACGATGACTTAAAAAGTGTCACAGTGTAATTTTAAATATTCTGTAACCAAATAGTTCTTTTTATGATTTTAAAACCGGCGTTTCTATAAGAGGGACGCGGAAATAATATTTTGGGAAAGTTTGTCAAAAAGATTTTTTTTGTTTATAATTAACACACGCTAAAGAGGTTTGTGAATACCCTTTTGTTTTGCACAGCGCGGGCCATAGGGAAATTTACGGAGAAGGCAGCATTGAGTTTTTGAAGCATTAAATTCCACTCTATTATTTATACCCCATTTGGTTATACCGTCAAAGTCGGAATTCAATGAGCTGAACATACGCGACCATTCCAGTTCCACAGCTAAAGAGCAGTGCTGTGAATCTGAAAACGAATATGTAAAGCTGAAAGTGTTATCGTCAGCGAAGGAATGTATTTGATTAGATGTGGCAGACAAGAGGTCATTTATGAAAATAATAAAGAGTGTCGGAGACAAAACTGAGCCCTGGGGGACACCAGCATTTATAGGGTAAATTGCAAACTTGTATTGCAATACAACTTGTATTGAACGGGTCCGAAAGGTAGTTTCTAATCTAAAAGAGCTCTGTAAAGTGCTTTTGAAATATCGAGTGCAACAGTCTTACACTCACCAGAGTGATGAAGAGATTTGTTCCACTTTCCGGTGACTTATGCCATCAGTATTAGAGCAAACGCACTCTTCAACGGATAGAATCAGAATGATAAGTTTATTCAATTTAATTAGTACATAATATAAAAGTAATAGATAACTATGTTTTGTAATTTAAAGTGTATGTGTTCAATAATACATCTTAGTACATATAGTTTAGTATTACCATGTATATATGTTTATAGTAATTAATGTATTAATGTATAATATATTTGGAATTGATATTTCCAACAATCAGATCACCAGTGGATCTTTTGCTACAGAACCCATATTGCCGGTCATTGAGAAGCTTTCGTGATTCAAGATATTTCATTAGCTGACGGTTTATCTCCATGCTGGAGAAAGAGAAAGATTCACATTTTTTAGGGACGGGCTGGACAAATGCTGTTTTCCATCTACTCGGAAAGAGTCCAGAGGGAGAGGTGTAGGAAAGATAGTAAAGCTTACGCAATGGTTTTCCCAGCGTGTAAGAATTATGACATATGTATATACCGTCTGGACCATCGGATTTGTGAATGTTAAGATCTTTAAGTACTCTTGCAATTGTTCGAGTTCGAAAGTGGATTTGTCCCATAGAGTATTCAACGCTTTCATGTACACGCGGAGGCAAAGCGCAAGCTGGAGGCATTGACCTACCCATAAATGTCCGCAAAGCTAATCTAAACTGAAAATATCGGTTCACATACTACAATATTTTCTATTTAAATAAAATGTACGTTTCAGTTTTTTTTTTAATTTACTCCCCCAAGACTAAACATCTTATGTAAATAGACCAGCGGGCAACGACCGTTAGTGTTCGCTTATTGTAGCTTTCACTCTATATACAGATTTTTAGTGAGGAATTCCATTTTCTTATAAAACTAAAAAAAAATACCTGTAATAACTACATATTTTTGTGTAAAACAAAACGCATTGCCGAATCTATAAATAACTATTTTGAATGATATGAACAAAAATTAAAATAAAAGATTTAAATATTTTATAGACTATAAACACTTTGATCAGAAACCGCTTTAACAAATTTGTTTGTTTACGTTAATTTTAATTTCTCAATTTATAGCGAATACAATTTTTATTGATTATTATAGCTTAAAAGACTGGTTTTTAAAAGAGGCTACCTACGAATCATATGCCAATTATTTTTATAATTCAAAGTTCATATACAGGGTGACACCATATGTTGACTTTGAAATGACACAATGTTCCTTTTTTTTTGTGTGCTAATATATGTTACTTACACCAAGTTTTAATAACTATGTGTTACACTGCGCGAACTCGTCCAGCGCACTTAACGATCAGATACGGAATCAGATCCTCAATACGTCTGTCTCACTTGACGAGCTCCATTGTGCAGACCTATCCTTAACTATTATACATTTAGGCAAGAGGGATTTCCTTGTCCAATAAAGCTGGATATATCTTATGGGTAGGTTACATTTTGGGTAACATGTAATTTGTATGTGTGGGAATTGAAATCTTAAAAAAAAATCGACTTCAGATAAATGAGATTTGCTTTTAGACACCCTTTTATAATTACCAATCTGATAATACGTCATTCTAATAATTTATTATGAATATTAAAGCACAGTCTGGATCTTCGATCGTTAATTGTATTTTCGATCTGTTTGGTACGCATTAATACATATTTATCAATTAGCTTATGACCTATAAAGCCATACTTTGTTTTATTAATTTGTCTGTGCAGTTGTTGAAAGGATTCTGTTTGTTTTTCAAAAATTAAATGTAATACGAAAAAATTATGGTTATTCTTTAAACGGCTAATTTACTATGAGACTTGGAATGGTTTTTTCTCGTTTTACAAATTTCAGAAATGAAAAATGTACTTAAGCTATTCTAGGTTTTTATTGTACAGTTTTGAAAATCTACATATTTGCGTTCTCGAATTATTACTGCAATTTTGAACATTTCACCGAACCTAATATGACCCACCAAATATTTGGCCAAAAATAGAAAATATTGCAGCGCTCAGTAATTTACATTTTCACAGAAACTTCTAAACTTATAAAAGACTGCAGCTATCTTATATTTTAAGATTAGCTTGTGTTAAGCGGTTGTATTTTACTGTTTTCTATAGCCAGATACGAATGTAATGTTTCCTACATAACTTTCAAATGGTACCAAATCTGTTTGGTATTAACATAACAGTGGACGTCCAATATATCGAATTATATAATGCATAGTATTTCATTAAATCGAAAAAGTCGTTTTATTATATATTATATACATATATTATAAGAAAATAGAATTCAATTCATAAAGACAGCATAACAGAAGTAGGGATAAATGCACAAAAATTCAAACTATTTATGTTTTATTTATGTATTGCATCATTCGCAATATATGTAGAGCCATCAATGAAAAAGAACCTGATTATATTGGAAATTCGTTAAATCGTTTATTCGTTCAACTGGACGTCCACTGTATTTATAAAGTTTTTAATAAATCAATCCAACTACAGCTGACGTTTCATTACGTTTATACGCAGATATGCTTTCTTTGAATTTAAGTAATAAATTATTATTTTATTATTTTTAAATCATAAAACTATAATACTCGACGTAATACGAACCGATAACGAATCGTGATTCTTTTAATTATTATGATACTTTTAAACGAGACTTATAAGGATATTTTATTCTGTTAGAATGCATTACGGGGATCATCAATTTATTGTTCATCGAAACAAAGCGCATCGAATCGTTCTACTTGAACTGAGATGTTTTATTAGTTCCACTTATTCTTCTGCGAATCATAAGCAATGACAAAACTTTCAGTAATACTCAACCCACCAGTTATCCTGGACACCACCCATAGAGTTATTTGAAACCTAACATCTGAGTTTCCTATCACTACCCACTACGCCGATATGTATACTTTGATTTGATTGCCAGAAGTTGTTTTTCTAAGCATGGTATACATTTGTAGGCACATACATATCTATCTATACGTGTATCTTGTGTTGATATTCAAAAGCAAAACATTCATATCATATTTCACGTTCTGGTTGTTGGGCAATCGTATGCTGCTAAATGTTGTTAGGCCTCCGATCTTACAACTTAGAGAACGAAGCTGTAAGTAACGAACTACATACATACCGTCGCTTCAAAGGTATATATCATTACTAACAAAATTGCCTGCTGAAGATAATGAAGTTTGAATGCATGTTTAGGCCTGAAAAATTATATAAACAAGTATTCGTATCAAAAAGCTCGTTTTCACCAAATTGGTTGGCTATACCAAATTAAAATATAAAAAACTGACAAAAAATGGATCGAAAACGGGGCTCATAGTCAACTCCTCTTTTAAAAAAAAATATATTCAAATAATATCTCGATACTTATTAAGATTTTAATATCTAGTTGTAGTTTGTTAAATTGCTTTGTTGAGTTGAGATTAATGATAAATAATAATAATTAAAAGAAAGGTAAACAAAAATGGATTTGTTCGCTTTTAATAGATTTTTAAGCAATTTAAAAAAAGATATGCTCTAAAATCCGGCTCAGAACTCCGCAGTGATTGAAGGATGGGGGAAGTTTAGAAAAGTAAATGGTAAAAACATTTTCGCTGATTAGTTTTTTAAAAGAAATATACGAGGAAATGAATAAGATGTGAAGTGGCCTATTTTAGCGAACTCAAAAATTTCAGCCTCGAATTTTTAAGTTCCGTTTGGGGTGGAAATGTACTACATATACTATATACATATGTATATAAGCATGGAGTTAAAAAATGTTTGACTGTTATTTTGTGAGCTTCTCCATAAACAGCACTGTCAATAGTATTGGTAGATGGCAAAAACAACAAAATTAGAACGAATCATAAAAAACCATTTTTCTGTTTATTGCTCTAAAATAAATTATAAAGTGGACTCTCGATTTTGGCAACTACTGAAAAGAGAGGTTGTTGCATAAATTGAAAAGTTGCACTAATCGAACAGAAAATAAAAACACTTTAAAAAGGCTTACACATTATTCTCTAAGTCTAAGTCTAAGTCCAAGCTATCAAAATAAAATTGCGTGTAGGTACATTTAAGAATTTTATTTTTATTAGAAAAATAATGCATTCAAAAATATTTTCAGAAAAAATAAATTTATTTATACGAATGTTAAATGCAGGTAAATTCATAAGTATTTACATTGTGTATATGTGCCTAAGTCTAAAACAAGTTGTTTTGCAGAAAAGAAGCAACAGCTTTTCACGCATTTCCTGGAGTGTCATCATTTCTTCAATGTTGAGGTCATTCTTGTTCTCCAATCATGTGGTGAAGCATTTTGTTCCGTCTTTTAATGTTACTTTAGGTTGCGTATCAATAATGTACATTTCCGCACTTTTAACAGAAACTTCCTTTTCTTCTCGGGCTTCTGCGTTTTGCAGATTCTCGGAAATCCATTCAGATATGTCATCGTTGCCCAAGTTCTGGTCTGGAAACGTCTGTTAAAGCATTGTTGTGATGTCAGACCTTCAATTTCAATGACCGAGTCTTTTGAATGACAGGGACCGTTTTCGACAAGTAGTGAAATGATTTATGATATCGGCAAAAGTCTCTTGTCTGCAACATTGCCTAGTAAAACTTACATGCACATACATTTTGTATGTTGTGAAAATCAAATCTCAAAGTTTCGAAAATTTTTTTTTGGATTTGTTGCAAAAATTGAAAAAAAGGAAATCCATTTACTTTGGTTGCAAATACCGAGGTTTGGAGAAATCGAGGCTGCAAAAATCGAGAGTGCACTGTATATATAATAATAATAATAATATTTGGCTTCAGCAGTCCTAGGTAGAACCAAGCCTAGCTTCCCGCAACCATTTGTGTCGCGCTATATTTTTGCATGGAAGGGGACCTACAGTTTTCTGCCGTCTCTGAACGGTGAGCTGGGAAGCTTTACATGGCAAATGATACTCTTGAATGCTTGTCGGGCATTCGGTGGTGGGCACTGTGAATAACTTTTTAGGCGGTTGCGGCGGGATTCGAACCCAAGACCGCTGGCTCAGTAGTCCGACGCACTAACCACTTGCGCTACGGTGCCCACTGTATATATATATTTTTTAAATTCCAACCCGCCAGTTGCGGAGGGCACTGCGACCTAAAAGACATTTTGTACCGCATAGTCAGTTTAGGGAACCAACAGAAGTTCAATTCTTTTGATGAAATTAAGGATCTTACTGGTGGAGACTTTAAGAATTTTTTCGGTAGTTTAAATTTCTCGGTGAAGATGTTGTCTCCTGAGGGCACAGAGCGCCATGCAGTTGCATAGAATATGTTCCGCAGTTTCGTCGTCTTCCATGCAGTTTCCTAAATGAGACCTATTTTGTTTAGAGTGATATCGAAGAATGCAATGCCCTGTTAGAATTAGAAATCCCACTAATCTCTTGATATCATTCCTACTGAGGAGTTGGTGTTTTGTGGAAGGGTTTGATGGTTTTTAGCCTGACAAAGACCTTGGGTATTTTCCCAATGGGAGATACACAATTTGTTTTCTCAACTTTTGATTTTTAAGTTATTAGCTGAGTTTGGAATGTTGCAAAACGGCTCATGTACGGTAAAGGAGTTAGATGAACCTTTTCTAACCAGTTCGTCAATTCCAAAGTTTGACTATGTTTCTATGGGAGAGGTCTTGGTGAGTATTGAAGCAGTTCAGGACTAACTTGGAGTCAATCAGGTTTGAGCCTAGTTCTTTTATAGCTGTATTTTGGATGAAGACACCTTTTATTTTCGATTCGAGGATGACGTTGGCGCACACTTGAATGGCTTGAATTTCAGCTTGAACAATTTCCCATTGATACGGATATTCCAGTGTTTAGTCCAAAAGTACCAGAATAATATAGAAGGCGGTTAAAATATCAGTTCGTAAAAATTTTAAATTCAATGGAAATATTTTAACATGTGACTTTTGGCATAAAACAGGCAATCAAACGGTAATGCAAGAGCCTAGTTTTCACTGGGTTTCTTTCATGGTTTTGTGGGTAATACGTACCGCAAAATTTGCATTAGCTATGCAAATACATCTACGTAAGTCGAGATGGCATAGATCGGGGATTCACTTTTACGGATTTCCCCTTTCCAAGCGAAATACGCAAGTCTTTTGTAGTTTCAGAAACAAAAAACCTCACAATTCAAAACAAAAAAAAAACCAAAATTGATTGTTTCTCTGAAGCGAAACAAAATTAACTCTTTTCTATTTTTAGCAGAGTGGTTTAAAATGTGCGATTAAAAGACAGAATCGCTTGGTGGTTTCTGTGCAAAAGACTGTATATTGGTGAGCTTCGATTCTCCGTAATAAGGATGAATAATTAGCACTTCCTTACTCTATTTATAAGCAATAATTCGAATCCTCACCAGTTGGAATTTAATGTTCTACATATGTATATCATATTCATAGACCCGTCGCCATTAGATCACCTGCAAAAATCCAAAGTTTATGAACCAATCTACATAATTCAAAGTCCGCATGGACATGAACATGGCACTGATTATGCAAATTAATGTTAGAAATTGGGCTCTGCCGATCATTCGCTATCCATGGATATTTTAACACTTAATCTTTAAACAATTGTGGTCAATTAAGTAATTTATTATATGAATTATTTACATAATTCATTGGATAGAGTTAGTCTGTTTCCGGTGGTGAGGGTACCAGCAATATGAAATATTTTTGGAATTCTCGCATTAGATTTTTAAAATGGCAAAATAAAATAAATTGATTAAATTAATCAGTTTGTTTATTCCGTTCTATCGTTCGTCTGTGACCATCTTCTACGAGTAGTATCTAAACAATATATGTACATAAATGTATGTTTTGTTTTCATAGACATGTTTGCATAAAAATTAAACAAAAATATTTTTTATAGTGTTTTTTTTATAGAAAACAAAAGATACCACCTTTCAAGCTCCCGAAAATGAACGGGACTGAGCAAACGCTCTCGGAGCAAGCGAAGTATCTTGGTATTATTCTGGATAGGAAACTAAACTGGAACTTGACCACACAAGAAAGAATGAGGAAAGCTTTTAATGCCCTCTTTATTTGCAAAACAGCGACTGGTAAAACATTGGGCCTTAAACTGGCAATGATGCACTGGCTATAAGTCATGATAGTCAGATCCATACTCACGTAAGAGGCATTAGTCTGGTGTAGGGCTGCTAACAAGAAAACGACACTGGTAAGATTAGCGTCGGCGCGGCGGTACAGAGAGCAGCTGGTGTTGCAATCACAAGTGCCCTTCGCACGACACCTACGGCCGGCGGCACTGGACACGTTCCTATACCAGCTGCCTCTCGATCTGTATTTGAGGCAACTGGCGAGTAATAGTGCACTACTCAGGTCTTCGTAAGAATAACGGCAAATTACACTGTACTATTGTTACAGAAATCCAAATCGCGTCTGAACATGAAACGAATATCCGGTAAGGATATGTATTGATATTTACATCGACAGCCAGGCTGCGCTTAAGGTGCTAGAATCGTGCACTATTAAGTCGGCACTAGTCAGTAGCTGCCGCACAATGCTCAGGGCATTATGCACGCAGAACTATGGGTAAGACTATGGGGTACCTGGTCACTCCGGGATATTGTAATGATCTAGGTGTAGCAGAGGATATCACACATACTCTGTATGAATGTCAGGGCATAGCACGTAGTCGAAGGAATATTTTAGGCTTCTAATTCTTTAGCAACGTGGATGAGGGAGGCCGAATCAACCATAGACTCGTTCTAAAATTTTTGCAGGGTAATAAAATGCTTTGAGGAAATTATGGCGGTTTAGGTGCCATCCTTGGATGGATTCTTAGGGGATCGCGATAAGTCCACTCTGGTGCCTAGTGGTTTGGGATGCCTCAGCCCCTCTCAACCTAACCTAACCTAACCTGTAGTGTTTATTGTTTATTACCATATTTTGTAAAATTTACTTGTATTGAAATTGACAAAGGACTTTATTTGCAGTTTATGGAATGACGTTGGGATTTCCAACAATCGTCATTCCTGCCATTCAAGGCGGTGATGGTCGCGAGCCAAGTGACATTATTTTAAACAGAGAGGAAATATCCTGGTTTAGTATGTATCTACGCTTTTAAGAGTTTTTTTTTCTATGAATTCCGATAACTTTGTTTTATTTTAGGTTCTATAAACCTTATTTGTGTCCCGTTGGGATGTTTATTTTCTGGAGCATTCAGCCAACCGATTGGCAAACGAAGAGCTATGCAAGTAAGGACATCCACATTATCTTAAAAGGAAATTATTCTATTTATTAATAAATGTGCATGTACTCTCATGAAATAGATAGTGAATTTGCCAATTCTTGGTTCATGGCTTTTGTTCCACTTTGCCACCAGTACGGGACATCTTTATGCAGCCCTCTGCTTGGCTGGCATTGGCGGAGGTCTCATGGAAGCCCCGGTAATTTGAAATGATTATTTTTAAACATATTGTGCTATTTAATTTTTAATACACTTACTTAGGTTTTAACCTATGTGGCAGAGATAACAGAACCTAAATACAGAGGCATCCTCTCGGTGATGGGCTCAACGTGCGTCATCGGTGGTGTCTTTGTGCAATTTATTTTAGGATCTGTATTGGACTGGCGAACAATTGCAGCAATTAATACAGTATTCCCTGTTATATCTATAGTCACACTGTTCTTCATACCGGAGAGTCCAACGTGGCTGATAAGAAAACAAAAATTCCGTGAAGCGATAAAAGCCCTCCAATGGCTTCGCGGCTGGGTACCTGAATATAAAATTGAAACAGAATTCAATATGCTCTATGATCAGTTAATAACACAACCGGCCTTAGAAGAAGCCAATGAGGGTATTACGGAGAAAAATAAACATTCGTGCTATCAGCGATTGCGAATGTTTCGTAAGCAATCATTTTGGCTGCCATTTTTGTTGGTAACATTCACGTTCTTCGTTGGACATTTTTCGGGCAAAACAACACTACAGACGTATGCTGTTCAGGTGAGTTTGTCATAGAACATCTTGCTAATGATATATGTATCACATATTTGAATTGATTTCCCTTTAGATTTTCCATACTTTGAAGGCGCCGATCAATAAGTTTCACGCGACAATTCTGCTGGGTGTTGCCGAGTTACTGGCTACAATTCTTTCCGTGTGCTTGATTCATTTTACAGGAAAACGTCCATTAGTATTAATTTCAACTCTAGGCTGTGGTCTGTGTTTATTCAGCACAGCAACGTACGCATACTTTTTAAATGTGATACCAGGCTTTGCTATCGACAATGTCGTAGTGAATGCGTCTTTATTAGTTCCCAAGAATCATATTATTACCGTGGACAATATTACCAATATTTTTGAAAAGCAAGACAATCCGATTCTTGGAAAAAACCCAGATATGGCCGACATGTTTGGCTACGATATTACAACCTTGCTGCCGGAGATCTTTGAAACTACCTTGCTGCCATCTATGAATGATGCCAATGAGTCATTATCAAGGTTGAGGCGTTCGAATGATTCAGTTTACAATGATTCCGGTGAATTCAATCCATTTGATGGTCTGCCAATATTCGATTATGGCGATACCAATGAAACCACCGACATTTATCCAGAAACTGAAAATATTCAAGAGGAGACTACCACCGAACCGATGCCTATTTTAAAGGAGGTGTCTCCTCCGAATGCACCAGATAATGATATACCAAGCAAGAAGCAGGTGGCAAATAATATTTTATTGCCGATTCCAAAACAGGATAAGAACTATTTAGCTTGGTTGCCATTGATCCTGTTATTGGCTTCAGCGTTCTTTGCTCATCTTGGCATACGAATGATACCGTGGATTTTGATTGGCGAAGTCTTTCCCGCCGGGGTTAGGAGTACAGCATCCGGGCTGGCCGGTGCGGTTGGCTATATATTTGGATTTCTCGCGAATAAGCTGTTTCTTCAGATGTTGGCTACTTTGACTTTTCCTGGCACGTTTTGGTTTTACTCCGCTGTGGCCCTGGGTGGTACAATTGTAATATATTTTATATTACCAGAAACTGAGAATAAAACGCTCGCAGTAAGTAAAAATCAAATAAAAACTCAACTGAGGAGGTGCTAATGAATAATTATTTCTCTTTCTAGGAAATTGAAGGTTATTTCTCGAAAAAGACGAGAAATGCTCGAAAGACTTCCATCGCATACGATCATTCGAAGCCACCCTTCCTCAACGATGTAGAAAATGTGCATAATTTTAAGATACCGATAGATGGACCTATTCAGAAACCAATACAATTGCAACAAAGCGATTTAGTTATTTCCCATGCGGTGGATCCGATTGGTCTAACGAATCGCGGTTTCGAGGGAACCGAAGGACAACACAACACAACACATCTGTAAGATCAATGATCTGATTTTTTTAATTAATTGTTTATAATGTAATATATGTATGTAGTATGTATGATATGTATATGTGCCAGTTGTGTATTAGATCCATTTTATTGTAAACCACTTCATATGTAGTAAGCTTATTTTTATTAATATAATATATACAAAAAGAAACATTTTGTAAGTTCTTTAATTTTGTTTTCAGGATGTACCTACATAAGTTAGGTTAGGTGGCTCTCGACCTCGGTACTTTTGGAATCATTTCGATATTTTATTGATATCCGTTGAGGAAATACCTTGTAGGTCTGTAAGGAAATATTCTACCAGAGAACATTTTCCTAACACCCGGTCTCCACGAGCTGACATTTTTAGCCAGATAAATAGCATGCTATGAAAATAGCTAATGGAGACGGCAAATAGCAAGATAATTGAGATAGCAAGCTATCCATAGCAGGATATTTAGCAAGCTATAGATATCTTGTTAATTTTTGACATTTGAGTGAAATCGGTTGCATTCGTTGCGTTTGAATAAGAAAAAAAAAAAATTATGGCCGACTGGATTTTTTTTTTTTTTTTAACGATTTTTATTGAACAAAATATATATACAATTGTCTTAATTTAAACTTACAGCTATAAGATACATTGGTAATACAAATTTGTTGGCACACTGGGGGCCTAACCTTATACATTGACTTAAAATAAAAAATATAATTGTATATTATACATGTAAACTTAAAATTAAAAGTCGGTTGACTTAGATATCCTCGGGGTGTTCCGTCCCGGTTGGATGGCCGACTGGAAGATGTCTCAAGAAGAGATAATCAAATTAATAAACAATTTTCGGCAGTTTCCATGTTTATGGAATTATAGAAGTACTGACAAGTCGACATTGTGAATGAAATATCAAGCTATAATTTGCCCACACGCAAATTTGACAGTTCTCTCTATAATGCACAGGAGATGATAGGGGATTCTACTTCTTCCAAATCCATTCAGCTGCGACAGAAGTCATTGGCGAGGATACCCAATCTGCTGGCGTGTTTGCCTATTGGACAATGACCTGACAATGCCTCAACTAGGGTGCTGATATGGGCTCTGTTGATTTTAAGCAGGCTGTACGTTGTGCGCCAATTTAGCTGTTTGGATTATTCAGGATATTTGAGTAGTTTATCGAGTTCATAAAAAAAACGATTGCTTCCTGGATCGTGACGGTTGTTGCACTTCATGCAACTCTTCCACTGCAGTTTTGTATTGAACAGGTACTTTAATTTCAATATTTCATCCGAAATGGTGCTGGGAGGAGTCGGACTAGAAAAGGTTATATAATATGTTTTCTTTTTTGGAGCGTACAGTTATTTTGTCAACATTATGTACTTTAGTTCTCAACTCCTACAGGATGTGTGATTCGGGATAATCGGACGTTAAGCCCCTAAGAACAACGTTCGTAGTTCTGTCCTCCTTTAAAGTAAAGAAGTATGCCTTCACGTTATCGGTGCTCCTTAGTATTTCCATCAGCTTCCGATGGGTCCCACTGTTATCTACGTATAATCTACTAACACTGCCGCGATTAACTATTCCTTTCAAGTCGGAAATAAGTTTATGGATATTTACATGATTCATAAAAATCGGGCCCTCACAGGATTAGATTGATTATTTAAGTTATAATTAGTGTTGCTCGACGCTGCTTCGCTGCGTGTTGGATTTGCTGCTGTTTGTGGTGGTGTCGTTGATGGTGGGTTGCTCTGGAATAATTGATAAGTTGATGCTGGCTGAGGGTTTTTTTTGCTGGGTGTATATTTACTGCTGATGTAGCTTCCGGTGAGGATAAACGTTGCTGTGCAAAATGAGCTTTGCGACAGGTTGACGCTAGACTATAATCCAGACTTAACCTCAAATTGCGTGCTCATCCAGGCAATAATGCAATGTAAATTGCTGGAGAATAATTGATGGAATCAAATCGCAATTGTATTTTGTAATTTAATTGAATTTTACTTTTTTAATAAAAAAATATTAATTTCATAAACGTGTGCCTTCACCGGCTGTCAAAAAAAATTCGATCCCTTTATGAATAAATGACATGTAATTATTATTCGCCCATCAACCTGCTATGTAATTGACAACAAAAAAAAGTTCTGAACAACCTTGTTGCCATCTCTTTTGCGCTCATTTACTAAACGTCACATATTTCTCTTGTAAGAAATTCAATCGTTTAGTTTTGTTTAATCTCAACGTTGGGGCTGGTTTTTTTTTGTTTTATATCTATTTTGTTAGTTATTTTGGGCAAATACCTTTAATATTGCACTCCAATTGCAATGTGCAGTGCATTTAAATTAGACCTAAGCAAATATAATATAGAAGATGTGTGCAGAACGTGTGGTAAATGCGACGTTATCACGTCTGTGGGTCTCGTAAATATTTTCTCCGCTGACCCACAAGCAGAGGGAAAGAATAAACTACTCCGGGAGTTCGATTTATGGAAACTATGTGTAGGTTATACACATTAAACAGACTCCAATGCTAAGATTGGTTTAAAGACCCAATTTTTATTTAATCGTAGATCTCCGAAGATGATGGTCTTCCACAACAAGTTTGTAAACAATGTTTTGGCAAATTTACTCTCGTCAATAATTTCCGAAGACAGTGTGAAAACATTCAAAGTGCTTTTAAAATTCTACTCTACGAGAAGCAAAAATTAGCCAAAAAGACTGATAAGAGACCCGATCCAGTGCAGCCGAAACTCGAAGCGCACCTGTTTGATGATAACGCTGATTTGAATTGCTTCGACGAAATTGCATTTGAAGATGCCGAATATAAGAATATTAAGTTCTTCGATGTGCAACCGCGTAAGGATACGGAAAGTAAAGAAGATTACCAAGAAGAGGATAAAAATGACGAATCAATGTGCAATGAGCTGGATGGTGACGATTGGGACGTATCAAAGGACATATTTCCCAAGGTAGAATACGGCAACGATGACTCAAGCTTAAGTTCCGATTTACTTAGTTCGGACGATGAAAGGCGGCAAAAGGGAAAAACAAAACGAAACCAATATAAATGTGAATTTTGCAAGAACTTTTGTCTGGAAAATCAGGAAGAGCTGGATACACATGTTAAGGAAATACACTCTACGAGTACTCCGTATACATGCCCATTGTGCACCAAATCGTTCAGCAATGCCAAGCAAAGGAACTGTCACTTCATGGTAAGCCACAAGTGGAAGTCGCACGAGTGTGACATTTGCCACAAAATGATTAAGGGCGGCAAACCGGGCTTAAAAAATCACAAGGATAACGTTCACAATAAGTCGAACCATGAGTGCAATATTTGTAAAAAAAAATTTGAGAATATATCGTTGAGTCGGTTTAGATATCACTTGCGCTGGCATGACAGTTCAAAGCTGTTCTCGTGCAAATCTTGTGACAAAACCTTCGTAACACGATATCATATGGAGGAGCACGAACGGACGCACACCGACGAAAAGTCTTTTCTCTGCAGTATATGTGGTCTAGGTATGTGAGTAATATACATTGTCTGAGGATGGTTATAGCTTAAACTTGTTACATATTTGCTATTTTCTAGGTTTGCGTTGCAAACAAAACTTGATTTGGCACATGAAGACGCATACAGGAGAAAGGACCTATCAGTGTAATCAGTGTGACAAATGTGCGTATTAGGCTAGGTGATGTTTCTCCTTAAGAGCTTTGTTGAAAATTTCTAAAATTTAAAATGCTTAAACACTTATACTTTTGCAGCTTTCCCAACACCAACAGCTGTGGCGTGCCACAAAAAAACCCACAGTAACGAGAAAAAGCATGAGTGTGATATTTGCAGCAAGCTCTTCAAAACGAAAGGAAGTCTCAAGACGCACATTGGTAATGTACACAAGGTGGACTTTAACGAAGGCACAGTGAACTCCTCGCCACGTTATCAATGTCAACTGTGTCCCAGAAACTTCATCTTCGAACGCGATCTCATAAAGCATCTTCGTACACATGAACACAGACGTCACATTTGCGACGTATGCGGTCTGTCGTACATTCAGTCTTCCCATTTGAAAAAGCACATGGAATCTGTGCACTTGAATTTCAAACCACACGTGTGTTCTATATGCGGTAATGCTTTTCCATTCGAATATAATCTCAAACAACACTCGTTGATACATAAAGGTGGGTTCTCCATTTTTCCAATGGTTCCATGATCACAGAAACTTTTCACCTTTTATAGAAAAAGAATTCAAGTGTATGGTCTGTGATAAGACGTTTACGTTGCTCCCATCGTTGCAATCACATCAGAGAACTCACACGGGTGAGAAGCCTTACAAGTGCCATCTCTGCGAGAAAGCATATGCCAATAGAGGGAATCTGAAAAGTAAGCTTATCGAGTACCCACTAGCATGTGTGATTAATTTGTTACTTTTTCAGGTCATATGGAGAAGCATTTGTTGGAGAAAAAGCAAAATCATACATTTTCGCAAATTATTTTACCCGTGATTCCGTCATCTGTAGATAATCCACCACCACCACCAGCGTTTAACCTTTATGACATAAGCAATACAAATACGAATCAACAAGTTTATAACAATCAATTATAAATTTTAAACCGAATGAATTAAAATAAAGTTCGTTTAGTTTTAGCTTAAGTTTCTTCCTCTTTATTTACCATAAGTACAAGAGGAAGTACATAATATACTTATAGTATTTACATCCTTCTGACGTGAAAGAGCATTTCTGGTTCTTGCAACTTGCAAGAGCAACAAATGTTCACAAGTTATGTTTTCGAAACCCGGTGTTCAACGAAGATTAAATCGTTTGTTTTATAGGCCAAGAGTATAAAGATTATAACCCTTCCTCTGCGTAGTCGGGTAAAACGTAAATTCTTAACGCCCGCCCCAAGTAAAAAAAGTAAATTAATTTTCGTGGCCTACTTTTAAGAGCATTGCTGTCTTACAAAACCAATTGCCCTACTGAACAGGCTCCAGCTTATGTCAAAACCCAACAATCTACCTGCGTTTACATCTGTGCATTTCTATCACATGGCATCAGTTTCAATTTATATCTTCCGCTTTCTAATAAGTAAAACACGTCCTTCTGCAAGCTTCTCTAAATTTTCAACGATATCATCAATTAAACTCCATTCTAATACGTTTTTTAAGTTCAATATGTCCAGCAACGGAAGTAGTCCCAAGAAACTAAAAGAACAACAACTTACAATCGGAACTCATAGTGGCACCTTTCATTGTGATGAAGTGTTGGCTTGTTTTATGTTGAAACAAATACCCGCGTATTCAAATGCAAAAATCATACGAAGCCGCGATGATACGGTCTTGGACCAATGCGATATAGTACTGGATGTAGGTGGTATATTCGATCACGAACGGAAACGATATGACCACCATCAGAAGACCTTTCAAGAGACCCTCAGTTCGCTGCGGCCAGATATGGGTGATGGTTTTAATATAAGGTTCGTTTTAACCCGTTATTCTGTGAAGAATGCAAATTATTATTAGTTTTGCCCACAGATTAAGTACTGCTGGTCTAGTCTATAGCTATTACGGAGAAGATATAATCAATGCAGTTGTAGCGAAGAACGGTGGAAGTGCTCTCTCACCGAGTGACTTAAATGCGGTTTATAAACAAATTTATAAGAGTTTAATTCAAGAAATTGATGCAATTGACAATGGTGTGCCGATGTTCGATGGTGAGCCCCTTTATACGATCTCAACACATATGAGTGCGCGGATCGGAGATCTGAATCCATCATGGGAGGTGGTAGACTATGATTTAGATGAAATTTTTGAAGAAGCCATGGTGAAAGCGGGACAAGAGTTTACGCAAAATGTTCTGAATATTAGCATTTCGTGGATTAAGGCGAGGTCTTTTGTCCGTAAGGCCATAGAAAATGCAAAGAAAGTACACGCGTCCGGTGAAATTCTGGAGCTAGAACAATTCTGCCCATGGAAACACCATTTAAACGATTTAGAAGGAGAGTATAATATCAAGGGTATGCCCAAGTACGTCCTCTTTCACGAGAAGGTGAATAGCTGGCGGATAATCTGCGTACCAAACACGCCATCTAGTTTTGTTTGTAGAAAATTTCTTCTCGAAAGTTGGAGAGGTCTGCGAGACGAAGACTTGTCAAAGAAAGCCGATATCCCCGGATTGATCTTTGTTCATCACACTGGCTTTGTTGGCGGAGCAACAACAAGAGAAGCTGTCCTACAAATGGCTATTAAGAGTTTAGAAAGTGAATAGAACAACACAACCAATTCTCAGATGTATTTTATTTATAATAAAAAAGATGTTAACACTACTTTATCCACACCCTTTACAAGAAATAAACTGAATTTCAATACAACTGGTTGGATTAATTTTATTTCAGATACCAAATTTTATACGTAGAGTCGATAGAAAAAGCCACTCTGGTAGCTCCCTTTAATCCATTCTTGTTTTCAGTGTTTTGACTGTGATCTTGTCCTTTTCGATAATGCGCACAGTTGCACCCCATCCGCTCATTGCATCACGATCGAATGCATTGATCATTGCCTGCGAGATTACCTCGAACAGTTGGTTGGGTTCCAAGTCGGGTTTCCACAAAGTTTCACACATACCGTATAACTGCTCGCCACAAGTGCCGGCTACAACAAAATCATCTGGTTCATTTGGGCACCCAATCAGATCCATATTGCAAATGAATGGTTCCAGAGTTTTGGGATCCAATCCAGCGATAACCGGCTCAATGAAATATGGCCCAAAACGGTGTTCGTAGAGGAAACTTGATAGCATAGCGGAAAACCGCTTAGGTACCATCTCACGGTTCTCACGGAATTCGTAAAGGTTCTTTCTAAATGCCAGACGATCTTTCACTGTAAGGATGTCAGTTTGTAGCCCCACCAAACCGAGAAACATACGTGGATTGATTTGGAATACTTTTTCAAAGTCTGTTTCGATGGTTTGGGCCTGAACACCGAATCTACGGTCACTGGCGATGGCTACACAATCCTTACCACGCATAGCGACAACGCAGCCTCCGTTATAAGCGAGGATCGACATTTTCACGAATATTGAGTTGAAATCTTTAAATTATTACAAATTCGGTACGACGACGAACTAAATGACTCCGTCAATGGTGTGAGGTTAGATTTTTTGTTTCACATAAAAAGATGACAGGCAAATCTCAAACAAAAGGCTGTGAAATTTTTTGTTCGGGATATTTTACGGTTGGCTATATGTGGTATAGTATTGCCAGGAGATTAATTGAATGTTTTGTTTTTCTTTCTTTTTTTTTTTTTTTTTTTTTTAAAACTGAATCATAAGTCGAGTTCCACTTTACGAATTCTTCAGAGATTTTCCTCCGCTGCCTCACCAGAGATTTTTCTATTAAGTGGAAACACATTCCTAACAGAGGAGAAATTTATTTGTTAAAATTAGTATTCTTCTTCAATAACTTGTTTTTTCGGAATGTATTCCTTTTATGAAAAGTTCAAAACAACCACATGTTCGATTTCAACAGTGAGAGACGAATCAAAAAAAATTGAGGAATAGTGTTCTACTTACGGATCGCTTGGAGATATCGGTGGGATTCGTTAGTGGAACTCGACTATAGATTTGCATGAAAAAAACGCCAAATAGGAAATTGTTTTTCTTTTTTAACTTAAACATAGTTTTGCATGAAATAATCGCAAAATGTGAAGGAAGAAACTAAAGCAGCAAATACACGATACAATCGTTGTATAACGATTGTATAGAAATCGTATGATGTGTGTGCTGCGTACAACCGTTGCGTTGTACAACCGTGCTATAAATTTCATTCTTGTTTGTGATTTTGTCGGTGAATGTGTATGGGATATCCACAGCAAGGAGTACAGTAGGTAACAAATGTTTACGAGAAGTGTTTACAACAGTGTTCGGAGCTGATCCCTGCTGTTGATAAATTAAAATATAATATTTTTACGTAGTCAAAACATTTTAATTTTTCAACGACTGGTTGGCAGACTGATGATATCGTTCAACTCATCGTCAGACTTGCCTACACACGGGTTATTTGCAATCAGTCTGTCAACCAGTTCGCCGATTAGTTTCTCGTCTGTAGCTGGCTTTACACAACACATCACTACACACGGTCTAAAAAGAATAACAATGCACGTTTTGATGTGGCAATGCTCCTAGAAATCAGTTTCTTGACGTTTCATTATTTCCCAGTATTTTAGAAATATTTGCCGTAAACTAAATATAAAATTGAAAAAGTGAATACAAAATACAAGCAAGATTAGCTTCTTTTAAATGTAAACATTTTCAAAATGTGTGGCCGAACTTGTTTGTAAGTAAATGCCCACCTACGAATATATTTTCTAAACTAATATCCTTTGTTTCAAAGAACTCTTGCACCTGACCAAATAGTTCATGCATGCAAGTACAGAGACAGTCGCTTAAAAGTTCGGGAAGATGAAGAGAAATCAATCAGAGAACCTACGTGGAGATCCGAGTTTAATTGTGGCAAAAAGTATAACCCAACACATAACATTGCACCTACAGATGTGACACCAGTTCTTGTATCAGAAGAACATTTCAAATCCACCGATGAAGGTGGAGGTTCCGCTGACAGAGTCATCGTTCCCATGATGTGGGGAATGATTCCATTTTGGCATAAGGTATCTTATTTAATAGTTTTAGTACAAATTGTTTATTAATACATATTCCTTTCTCAGGGCGATTATCGAAAGCATGGATTAACAACAAATAATTGCCGACTGGAGCATATGTTAGAGTCTAAACTATATCGAGGACCCTTCCGGAAGGGCCAGCGTTGTGTTATCCTCTGTGAGGGTTTCTATGAATGGCAGACTACAGAGTCGACACAGCCGTCAAAAAGAGCGGCTTACTATTTGTACATGCCCCAAGGTGATAAGGTGAAGATTTACGACAACAGCACTTGGAGTGCTGATAATGTTAACCTCTTGAAGCTGGCTGGTCTCTTCGATATTTGGGAGGACGACAACGGTGACAAGATTTTTAGTTATAGTGTAATTACCTTCGAGTCGACCAAGTTAATGTCTTGGTTGCATCATAGAATGCCAGCTATTCTAGAGACGGAGGAACAAGTAAATGTAAGGGTTGTTTTTCTTACTTCAACGTTGTTCCCTAGAATTCACAAAAATATTTCTAGGATTGGTTAAATTTCAAACGTGTTTCGGATCAGCAAGCTTTGGCTGCTCTACGACCAGCCACTAAACTGGAATGGTACCAAGTCTCCAATCTAGTGAACAACTCTCGCAATAAATCAGAAGATTGCAATAAGCCTATGGAGTTATGTACTGAAAAGAAAACTCCAGCAAATAAACTTATGAAGTGGTTAGTGGTAAGGAAGAAACGTGAAGCTGAAATCAAAGCAGAGTGTTGCGGGAGCAATGATGAGGGTGATTCCGATCCAGTACCGAAACGACAGCGAACTAAACCAAAAGCTAGTGATGATTGATTCTGCCAAAAAAAAGGATTAAATTATTGTTATCTACTTCTATTGACATTTATTTTACATTTTCGTAAAAATTAGGGATAACAGTATATGTTCATATTTAATAATGAAACATGTTTTGGCTCATCTACTTTCAAATCAGCCCTTTATTGGATTACTAAATACATACTATTTATACATACAATATGCTGAAGTAATTAAAATACTTATTTTAATCCCATAGTAGAAGCAGTATGAGTCAGATCCGACGAATTTTTGTTTCAGTCTGGTACGTGCAGTGTGTGTACGTATCTAGTAGTGTGTAATATAGAATTATTAAGAAGATAGAGCTTAATGGTTTTGTCCCATAGAAACCGTTGTGTCAACGTATTTATCTGGCAGCTGAATATAATAAACGGCTACTTAATGGTGCCCCATAAGCAACGGAACGATTCTGGGAAACTCACAAATATCTATAAATTCATACCATCACAAATAACGAAAACAACAGAATTTGCGCAATCCTTGCTATCCACAGGCGAGCATGAATGCATACACCTATGATTGGGCACACACGCCAGTGGATTTCAAAAAATTTAAAATCACGCATGCACTCTCAAAGGCGTGCGCATTCATGAAACTGCGCAATCTTGAATGCCTGTGGATTTACTTTAATATTCTACTTTTTTTTATCCGATGACAATTCAACTAATCGTCAACGACTTAACGTAGTATAAGAGAAAACGTTAGATAAGATAACTTAATAATTTTTAGAAAAAATTGATTGTGTCTTAACCCAAAACTGTTTCAATAAAATTCCCACTATGACGAGTCACAATAGAGCATTGCCAACATATACTCCAGAATACGTGTGTGTGTGGTCAAATGTCTCTACTTATTTGCCTGCGCTGAATAAGAGGGAAAAAGAAAAATCCACCAACCAGTGTCCGTGTCTCAGCACATTTAACCATTTAAAATAATTTTTATTTCGATTTCTGTTTGTACATTATAGCAGTAACTTGGAAATGTAATAATCTAAATAACTTATAGTAAGATTTTCTAACCCATAAACCGTGAACCATCAAAAACGCATCGAAAAAGAAAAGTTTTCACCTACCTAAACTTTTCTCATATTTTCAATCGGAAGGTCGGTCGGTCGACGGTAAATTGACAAAGTTGAATCAAACCACAGGATATATTTTTAGTATATTCCCCTTTATTTGTTTTCTTTCTACACCCATACATTAAAGAAAAGCCCCCAAATGGAATGTGTTTCATCGAGACGGAATTTTTTTTGCGAATATGTCAATCGAAAAATTTCTTAAATGGCGCTGAATGCGAACGAAAATTTTTAAGTGAAATGTGCTGAATTTCAGTGTATTGCTTTTTCCAATCCGAAAATTTACCACGACCTTTATAATTTTCCTTGTGCGATTTTATAGGGGCAATATTTAATTTGTTTTTCTATCGAAAAAGAAATTCTTACATAAAACTATAAATCAAATTGTAAACTTTAATAGTGGTGGCCGACGACAATTCCGTTCAATCGCATTCAATTACGAATACCCAACAATATACGGAAAATTTCCTTCAAACAAAGAAAATGCATTCGAGTATCTGTGAAAAACGATAAAATAAAAGACAAGTGAAATATACACAAAATCAAACACTGTGCGGAATAAAATAAATATATTGTTTAAAAAACACACACACAAAATATATACACCAACCGCACTGCAAAAAGATAAAATTTAAAATAATAGAAATAAAATAAAACATGGTGGTGAACAGTGAGGACATGAGTTGATCTCTTCTCTTTTTTATTTGCAGTTCTTTTCTTCCCAATGTACTTGAATGTCAGGCCACAACGTCGTCGTCGTAGTCGAATTAGTAAAAAGCCAAAAAACAATTAAATAAAAGATCGAAGGAAGAAAAGGATAATAGAAAATCAAACAAAGTATACGACGACACACGTTGAAAAACAACAAAATCATAAAAAAATACTAAAATACGAGAATATCGAAAAATTACAAGAAAATCAAAAAAAATAAAAAAAAAAATTGAAAAATTTTAAATTTTTTAAAAACAATTTCAAAGGCAAAACAACCGTAGAAGAATTGGAGGAGAGAATTCGCGTTGGAACGACCAACCCCCGCTCGGAAAGGAATAGATAGAATAGCACAAGCAGTGTAGCTATAAAAACGAGGAGCAGTGGAGCGGTGGTGTGGCTGAGGTGGTTTGCAATCTTCAACGACACGAGCATAGGTGGTGGTACCGTTTCTCGGGGTGAAAAGTGCAGTTCTGTTTTGTGTTGAATAATGAGTCGACATGAAGGTAAAATATTTAACCCACTACTATTTACTACCTGTGCATGTGTATTAACTTAGCTAGCGTGTGTCTGTGCATTTATTTATAGACGAAAAAAATATCTATTCTTTGTTTTGGTAGAGTTTTTAGTGCAGATTTTGTTTAATTGTTTAAATTTCTTGGTTATTTCCTTTGTTTTTATATTCTTACACCACAGGAGTTAGCTGCGATTCGTGTCTCAAGAGCAATTTCAATGGCAGACGCTACAAATGTCTTATCTGCTATGACTATGACTTATGCGCGGACTGCTACGAGGAGGGTGTCACTAGTACACGGCATTCGGTGGATCATCCAATGCAGTGCATCCTAACCAGGTCGGATATTGAGTTATTTTTCGGCGGAGAAGTTCTCAACTCGGAACAGCCACAAAGTTTCACCTGCCCTTATTGTAAGAAGATGGGTTTCAGCGACTCGACACTGTTGGAACACGTGAGTTCAGAACATACGGAAACGAGTCTGGAGGTAGTTTGCCCAGTGTGCGCCGGTTTACCGGGAGGTGAACCAAATCTAGTCACAGATGACTTTGCCGGTCATTTAACGTTGGAGCATAGAACTGGCCCCAGGGAGCTGATATCATTTCTAATATCCTTTTTTAAAACATTTTTTTTTATATAGATGGGGGCGGGTTTGTCTCCAAATCGGGCCCAAATCCAATTTGATATGTAGTCATTAAAATATAAACAGAAACATTAGAAAACAAGTATTTAAAGCCCTCAAGTTTAAGTTATACAAGTTACATTTGCCCTTTTGCCTGGATGAGCGGTTCAATTTATGCTCTAACCCCTAAGGGTATTTCTCTAATGATTTGTTAGCTTCGTTAGCTATGTAGCTATGTATGTCTCGATTCATAAAATGGTTTCAGAAAACATGGGATTCATATTAATGGGTAAATTAAGCGATATGATTCTTTACAGTTGTTTTCACCTTGATTCAACTTGCCTGGTGGTCATTCGACCTTATATTTTTTATATTTCTTATATTTCTTTTATTTTCTTATATATGTAATTCGATTCTAAATTCAAGGCGGCTCGTTTTATCCCAGTCATGTACTCCTAGTTTATATCCATCTATTTAAAAAAAATTTGTTTTGTGCTGTAGACTTATCTTCCTTTTGTACAATAAGCAAACATTTCACGTTAAATTTGATTAGAAAATTGTAATCATTTAAATGTTGAGTAGGCTGAAGACATTTGTTTTTAGAATTCACCAGAAGGACTATAAGAAATAAAAGTGTTTATTGTGTAAACAAGTAAAACTCTCTAGCAATTAAATATACTTCGACAAATAAACATTTAAACGCATCCGTATGTTAGGGTACGTCTCGACTTGACTCTAATCTACGATAAAAGGGCTATTTTTTGAGAATTGAGGTTATTTTTGTCAATATATCATTTTCCGTAAAAGGGTTGTATCATGGTAGGGAAATGAAATTGTATGGCGGTTGCACAGTTCAACTTCTAAATATCAAAGAAAAGTTTGATAATGACAGGCACTAAGGGCACTTCTAAAATCTATTCCATAGAAATATACCACAACAGGTTCCGATCGCATTTACAGAGCATGCTTTGCTTAGCTAGAGAAGAAATTTTTTTTATGTTAGGTATAACGAGTCACGGGTATAGTAGACAAAGTGGCTCATGATATACATCTGCCTTTTTTTTGCTTAAAATTCATTTAAATAAGTTGTTATCCTTAACCAAATAAATACGATGAGCCATCGGCAATACGTCATGGCGGTGGGGTACGTCGAATTCCAGGACGTACATTAGGTGGACCGAGATCCCGGAGGTCTAATATGTTAGTTAATTCTTCAAGTGGCTTATCAGCTTTATCACCATCTGGTCGTGATTCGGTTGATCCGATTGCCGAGCTTTTATCACAATTGTCCGGTGTACGCCGTGGTGGCCCACAGACATCTCAGTTGCAACAACTACAAATGCAGATTCAATTAGAACGACAACAGGTTACGGTAAGCAGACGCTTTTTGATTAAGTAGAACGTACAAAATAATATGTAATGTCATTTCAGGCAACTCGACAGCAATTAGAAAGATTACCAAGGCGTCAGGCCCATCCAATGGTATCCTCATCCAGTTCAAATGCAACTATGCAAGAAATGAGTAACGGCGGAGGAGGTGGCAGTGGTGGTACCCCCAGCGCTGGAGGCAGTGGTAGCGGTAATACTGGATGTCGTGCAACCGAATGGACTGTGAATAATACATCAACATCATCGATTCAACAGTCGCAATCAAATGTAGGCGGCACCAGTGGCGGCTCATCGCTCAATACCAGAGAAGTACCATTGAATACGTCTGTGTTGACGGTTAACGATTTCGGTTTGTCGTCATGTCAATTTCTACAGCCAGCTGTTGGTGGAGTTGGCAGTGGCACTGCTGGAAATACTGGGAACGCAAACGCTTCCGACAGTGGTCAGTCATCGCAGTTTCTGCTTTCGAAATTTATGACACCATCATTGAGCGAGGATGAACTAGCACGCCTTGAAAAGGATCGTGCTGATCGGTAAAGAAACAAATTATAACTGAAATTTACACGCTTTTATATGTATTTTTTTTTTATTTCGATTATAGATCTCTTTATGTTCAAGCTATATTGCTGTCCACTTTGGCAAGTTTCAAACATGACCTAGAGTGGAACAGCAATAGTAAACACAAAATTGCGGAATCGCAGTCGGAGAGACCCAACAACAGCGATAGCGACGGCGTTGTACATAGGGACGGTGGAGCAAATAATGACACCAGTGATGAACAAACTGTAATGAATAACAATACCACAACCGCAACAATGAATCGTGACCAACAGCAGCAGACATCTCCAGAGGATTTCGTCGAAGAATACTCCCTTCAGCACCAGACGTCATACAATTCGAATAACGCCGTTTCGAAAAAAAAACCAACCTCCTCTGGCAAGGGTGGCGCACAAGCGAACGCGACCGCATCAGCATTGGCTCTCGAACGACGCGGCCGTCCACCACCACCACCGGTCGGATTGGGGGGCGGAGGAGTTGCCACAGGCGGCACCCAGCAGCAACAGGGCGCCACTAACAATCAGCAACAAAAGCTTACACGCGAAATGAAAACAACAAGCTCTTCAATGTCTGCTTCAAATGAAATTCCAGATGCTAGGTAGTGCTGCTTTCATTTAATATTATTATTATTATTGAAACTTATTATATTATTATTAAAAAGAGATACATTTTGAGAAAACAAAAAAGAAATCCACAAAAAAACAACAAATACAAAATTAACTAAATGATACTAATATGTGAAAAAAAAACAAAAAAATTAAAAAAAAAACAAATTAGTTTTTTTTCTGTTCTTCCCTTACTCCCCCCTACCCACTATTTTAGAACTAACTGTGCCCTCGCTCTCTTCTGATTTTCATTAAAACCTTGTTTTTTTTTTTTAAATTAGTTTTAATATTGTTGCAGGAAACTGATGATTAGCTTTTTCCACTGTTTGTTTTATTTTTTTTTTACTTCGTGATCTCCCACCTATCTGCTCTCCCTCCCTTGTATGTTTTCACTTAATTGAAAGGTTTAATAAGCAAAAAAATAGTTATATAAAATTTATATTTTTTAATATTCAACTTTGTTGAATTTGGTTGAGAAAACCCCAATCGGAAAGTGAATGAAAAAAATGAGATGTTTAAACTTAAAATATAAAAAAATAAATAAAAATAATAAAATGCAAATTAAAAACAAAAATCGTATTTATGAGTTAATATTTTATTATTAAAATTTAAGTATAAGGATATGTATTTATATATTATAACGAAAGCAACTAAGAAGCGAATAAATGAATGAATATGAAATTTATCAATATTTTTGAATACTACTTAGTAGGGAATATTAACAGTTTAATTCTTTGTTTCTTCCTATTCTGCCCTAGTTCACTTGTTTCTTATTTTTATTTATTTTTAATTTCGTTGCGATGTATGTATGTATGTGATCTACAATTTTCTGCAAATACATAAAAAGAAGTAACAAATAATAAAATAATAAATTCAAATAAATGAGATAGGGTTTTTGTTATTAGTGGAAAACATTTCGCTGTGGTTTTAGTTGCGGAAGTTGGTTTTTGTTTGCACTTGGGAGCAAACATTTCCTTCCCTCTTCCGTAAGCCGATTATCTTAAACGAATCGTGTCGCTTTAGAGTACAGAATCCGCAACGGTTTTAAGGGACCGGCAGACATACGTATTGTGCGGGAAAAGCTGTATACAACTATACATGTATACATGTATATAAGTTCAGAAAAAAAGGTAAACATATGTATTTTTAGGGCTCCGTACCCATATGGTAATACGGAACCATTATACAAGTTCGCTCTAACTCAAAAATGAGGGTCACGATAAAAACATCGAGTACCGTTCTTCCTAGAAACTTGAAATTTGGCACACACATACATTACGGTGGTCCACATACATGGACAACATATTACTCAAAAATATTGTGAAACAACTATACAGGGTGGGTAAAATGTAATCCACACAAAAAAAAAAATCTGAAAAATATACAGTGCTGATCAAAATAATAGGTAACAGGTTTGTAATAAACTCGCAACACTGATTTTCTCAAAAATGTGTTGTTTGTTTTGCATACAATAAGCACGGTTACTTTTCTAACCATGTTACCGATCTTTCGACATGCGGTTTGCGCTTTCATTTCCTATCAGCTGAGTGTAACAGGTCAAAGAGTGAAATTACCTCAGTTTAGCCCTGATCGAAATAATAGGTATTTAATTTTTTTTGCAAAATTTTTCATTAAAATTAAGAAAAAAGTTAAACTGATTGATCCGTTGAGCAAAAGTAAGTAAAAGTGAAGGTAAAATACATCAATATATAAAGTGAGATTAATTCAGAGGGTCGTAACAAGCGTTGCACTGTTGAAGAACGTCGCATCGCCCATAATCTAAAAGGGAAAGGAAAAACCTTCAAATTTATTGCCGAGACGCTAGGAAGATCTGTGAATTTTGTTGCACAGGCCTTAAAAGCACAGTCTGTAACTGAAACCGGAGGAAGACCTAGAAAAACGGACTCAGCAACAGATAATAGAATAACACTGCTAGCAAAAGGGGTCCCATTTACGTCATAAAGGACCATTGCAGCTTCAATAAATAATGTAATCAGTGCCCCAACTGTTAGAAGTAGATGACAAGAAAATAATTAACCGGACAGAATTGCCAGAAAAGTCCCTCTGCAAAAAAAAAAAATATAAGGGCTAGGAAGCAGTTCGCAGAAAATTAAAAAAACAACACCACTCAAAATTATTAAAATATTTTATGGAGATGGGATAGGACCAAAATTTATATTTTTGGTTCTGATAGTAGAAGGAATGTTCGTCGAACCGAAGGAAAGGAGTTTCACCCTTGTTTTACAAAAAAAGAAAATGGTAAAACATGGAGTTGCAAGTGTCACGGTGTGGGGTTTTTCTTGATTTGGGGTTAGACCAATTGCTTTGATTGAGAATATCGTAAAAAAATAAATTTATCGTGATATTCTTCAAAATCACATGCTGCCATATGCCGAGGATAATATGCCTTTTATATGGCACTTCCAACAGGACAATGATCCCAAGGACTCATCAAAACTGGTGAGTGTTTGGTTGAGAGAACAGAAGGTTTCTGTGTCACCATGGCCTTCTCAGTCCCCCGATTGCAATCCTATTGAGAATTCGTGGGGGAAACTAAGGAAGCCCTTGGCAACAGAAACATTACAAACAAAAACCGACCCTTTGGCGGCGAAATGCACTGGAATGCTATTCCTATTGCAAAATACCAAAACTTAATAGCTTCAATCCCCGGGCGGATTAGTGCAGTTCTTTCCAAAAAGTGTGGTCACACTGGCTTCAAACTCACCTTAAATAATAAGATAATTAAATTTAGTTATTCATTTGATATCAGAATATAATTTTTTTTACAGTTAAAACATTTTAACTGTGAATTACCTATTATTTTGATCAGCTCATTTCTATAAGGATTTGTATTTTTGTTTATAAAAATTACAAGGAAAAAATAAAAAGAAAAAAAATTTATGGAATCATTGAAGAATAATGTGTTTTGACTATGAAAAAAAGATTACCTGGATTCCTATCTTAAATCTTATAAAATTTTCAAAAAACCTTAATTTTTCATTGTATTACCTATTATTTTGATCAGCACTGTACCAGGTAGAACATCATTCGAAAGGGCTCGATACAAAGATAAGAAAAATGTTTTTCTTAATTTTTTCTGTTGGTAACTTTATAAGTTATTGCCAAAAATGTGTCCAAAATATCATACCAAAATGTTCCCTACGGTTTTCTCGGAAACTACTGAAGTCAAAAATATGAAAAAATCATAGTTTGTAGATAATTAACTATATTTTTAAAGATAACCTAGCGAGCCTCGTAAGTTGTATAGTTTTTGAGAAATTCACGTCGAAAAATTCAATTTTATGTTGAAAAAATCGATTTCTCAACAGATTAACTAGTAAACTACTGGACCAATTTCAATGGAATTATCACTATTCGATTAACAATAATTTTGGGAGAATTAAATTCTTTCCGAAATTGTGCTGCCATATAAGAAAAAAAAAAAAATAAAAAAAAGGAAATAAAAATACGGATTTTGCCAGGAAACGAACCTGAGACCCCTGAACTCAGTAGCACAGCGCAAAAAAGGTTAATTGAGGCGCTGTACACTCAGCCGCATTCTTAATGTTTATCCAATTTCTCATAGCGAAAAATATTACTTATTATAAGTTTGTAAAGTGAATATAGAGTTGGTCGAAACAGTTAATTAAACAAAATATAACTAGTTTTAAAACTATGGAGCCCTTTGAGTGCGAGTCTGACTCGCACTTGGCCGGTTTTTTTTTATTACATTTTTTTTAAAGAAACTTGCATCATTAGCTATCTAAATCTACTCACTAGAAAAAAAATCGATTTTTTTTAGGTAAGAATTCGTTCTCTATTTGAAATGCTTGAAATCAACGTTTTCAGAAACTTGACTTGACTGTAGGTCATTGGCCACTGAAGGTATCTGTGCTGGTTCTTCTTTATCGCTTCCAAATTACGAGGGCCCGATCGTAGTCATCAAAAGAAGTATAATCAGAAAACGTGTAACTCTATACACCGCAGTTATTCGTACACCGCATGTATATCTGTTTTTTCTACGACTCTATTGATCCCTCACAATATATTCATCCCCATCGCATTGACTGCAAACACGTATGACATTGCATTCATGTAGCCATACTGATTCCAGCCCTATGCTCTGCTTGAGTATTTTTTTCTCAGATCAAAGCGAAGAGTGAGAAAAGGCGGTGCAAGCTATGCCAGTGTGGGTTTCCATCTCCAAGACAGCCATGAGACAATTTCAAGTTTCTGAAAGAAAGACAAATAAGGATCTGCACTCGGCTATTCTTCGACCGGCAGCGTCAAAAATACTGCAGGAACGAACATCTTTATTCAGAAGCAAAAATAATACTAATCGACAAGTACCTACTACTTCTGGCTAAGAAGCTAGTAGAAAACGCAACTAACCACCCGAACCACCTAATACGAAGGATGACAACCCAAAAGCGACTACCCCAGCCGTGGTACCTCAGCGCCCTGGCCACCCTGGATGAAAACATCACCCCAACGAGGAGGCAGTTGCATTCGACGCTGACACAGGGTCAGCTCATCGCCGCGCCGCACCGTGGCTAAACGCCAACCCCCCTCCCAACTCACACCGAACTCGCCACTGACAGCCGGGACGGAACACCCCGAGGTCATCTAAGTCAACCGACTTTTAATCTTAAGTTTACATGTACAATATATGTAGGTATAGTTATATTTTTTTTTATTAAGCCAATTTATAAGGCTAGACCCCCAGTATGCCAACAAATTTATATTCTTAACTAGTTGGCCCGGGGGCAGACGTTGTCCTGCCCTTTCCTGTATGTTGCGGGATGAGTTACATATATATGTTGTGAATATGAGTCATTTTGATCATTAAATACAGAATTTGCTAATAGCTTGACTACAGCACCACCTATAGGGTCCAGATTTTGTGGTTTTCTCTTAGCAACAAACCAACATATGTTCTGAATATGAGTCCATTTGGTCAATAAATATAGAATTTGTTGATAACTTGACTTCAGCGCCACCTATCGAATTTTTCTTTCCGTTAGAACCTCATTCGGACTATAATGAACATTCAAAATTTGCCCGCGCACTTAGTTATTCTGGTATGATAGAAAGGAAGTACATAGTAGGAAGCAATCACTGCTGTTCTATTTTTCAACTTCAATTTCCATTTTTTTTTTCTATCTGTCTGTCTATTTGCCTATGTGTCTGTCTATCTATCTGTCTGTCTGTCTGTCTATCTGTCTATCTGTCTATCTGTCTATCTGCCTTTCTATCTGTCTGTCTGTTTGTCTATCTATCCGTCCTTCTGTCTGTCAGTCCATCTATCTATCTATCTATCTGCCTGTCTTTTTTTTCGCGGGCTGTTTTTTCGCCTTTGTTGTTCCTTAGGTCCCAGATTATCTTCTTGCCGAATTACATTATAATTGGTTCAGCTACTTAGGCGTAAAAATGTTTTGTTAATAACTTGACTCCAGCGCAACCTAGCGGGCGGTTTTAATGTCTATGTCCTTTCTATCCGTTTATATGTCTCTCTGTCTGCCTCTTTGTCTGTCTGTCTCTTTGTCTGTCTGTCTCTTTGTCTGTCTGTCTATATGTCTGTCTCTTTGTCTGTCTGTCTGTCAACTTGCCGCCAATTTCACATTGAATCTTGAAATTCAATTCGTTCACATCAATGTACAACAAATTAAATTGAATAAGAAAAAAATGTCAACTGAATAATTTATTTTCTTCCATCAAATTTAAAATCACAATGTTTTATTCACATTTTCTTCAATGCGTTTTATTTACATTTTCTTCTGCTACTTGACTACAGCGCACCTATCGGGGCTAGATTTTGTGGGTTTCTCTCTTGGCACCAAACCAACACATGTTCTGAATATGAGTTCATTTGGTCAATGAATATAGAATTTGTTAATAACTTGACTTCAGCGCCACCTATTGAATTTTTCTCTTCGTTAGAAACCTCATTCGGACTATATCGAACATTTCAAAAGAAAAATTAGCCAAATCGGTCTAGCCGTTCTCAAGATATGCGCTTACCAACGATCATCATTTAATTTTTATTATATAGATGTATCTTATAGCTGTAAATTTATATTAAGTCAATTGTATATAATGTTCAATAAAAATCGTTAAATCGTTACTACTGCTATGTACATATTTATAAATGGTAAACCCGAGTGTGGCGTTCGAACCGCATGTTCCCCTAAGCGGTGGTATGTGAGACCGCTTATGAATGACACAAACACCGCATACACCGCCACTACGCTCCAGAAGACAGAAAGACAGACCGACAGACACCGAGGTGATTCCATAAGTGATCCGTTTTGGCAATTGCGTACGGAACACTAAAAAGGAACGTGCTAATCTCCTGTTGCGCTACTGTCAACTCCTAAAAGTATGCAATGGTTTCCCAAATATTAGCTACGGCAAGAACCATTAGTCCTATGCTATACACTTACCTGTCGGGTTTCATCGGTGTTTGAAATAATTACGAGCCATAAGAAGTTTCACTTCAAAAAATCAAATCAAGGAGAAAGGCAAGGTTAGTGTCCGCATCCTTCACGATAAATATATCCGCCCATACAGCTGTTGTTTGCAAAGCTGCTGTACAGCACTGTAGATTCCAAGAAATCAATTATTTTTCCTATCTACGAGTATATAACTTTACTTAAATTTCAAATCTGAGTAAAGTTTAAAGAAATACATATGTATGACGGTACATAGGTTCTGCAGAAATTCCTTTTTTTCCCAAGAGAAAATAAAACACAAGTTCAAACACTTACTAGAATGATAAAAATTTATTAATACCATAAATATTTGTTTTTAATATTATTAACTGCTAAACAATAATATAAATATTTCTTTTTTGTTTTTTTTTTCTTCTTTTGAACAAGGACTATAAAATATATGTTGGTATGTATATATGGGAGAAATATAAACTACACAAAAAATAATTATATATTAAAAATAAAAACAAACAAATTAAACGTTCCTTCTTCTCTTAACTTTCATTCGTTTTCGTATTACAATGTACGTTACATATTTTTTATTATTTTTTTTATTTACTTTTTCTTATACAAAACTTCTTCCGCCGTTCATTTAATTAGTTATACATTTTTTTTGTACATCTTTTACCTCTTCACAATCTCGTCTCATCATCTTTCTAACTTGATTCTTTTGGGTTTTTTTCAAACGAAATAAAATTTTTAGATTGAGGTTAAGTTCTGTGAAAAGTGCAAGAAATCAAGAAAGTGAAACAGCAAATCACATTAAATATTTAATTCCATGTAAATCTGTGCGCAAATACAGTACATATATGTGTTAGGCTTAGTGCATTTAAAAGTTGAAAACTCTTTTTGAATGTCAGTGAAAAATTAACTGCAATTTATTTAACAATCAAACAAAGATGTCGGCTGTTGATTTTTTTATAATTATTGGGTCAGAGTTAAAACAAATTGCTATTGAAAACTTTTCGCCAAGATACAAAATGAATGTTTTTTTATTAAAATAGTGAACATTCTGTTCTGATATGTGTTGTTTAGTTGTTATTGATATGTTAAAATTTTTTTTTTCTATATCTCCGTACATTGTACTGTATTGAAGAAACGTTTTACATTTACTTGTGGAATATCATTTTTTTTTATCATTTTTTTAATATATCATAGTATACGTATAATAAAATCCTTAAAGGTAAATATTTAATAATATAGCTTGTCTTTAAGTTATTTAAGATATGTATTTGTTGATATGTATTTGATATGTAACACATTAACATTTTAATATAAATTTTATGGTGAAAAAAAACTTTTCATTCCGTTTAGTACATTTTCGCTCATTTCTTCTCGTTCCTTTGTATATAATAACTATATAAGTAGTTTGCCCTAACTATTTATATTTATTTGTTGTATGTTTTTTTTTTTTATAATGAAAACAAAAACTAACATAAATAATAAATGTGACGCTTTTAGGAGAGAAAGGTGCCTGACACTCAGGATGTGATGTTTTTTCTGACATTTAGTTTGATATGGAATGAAATGACATTTTTGAATGATGAATGTCGATGAATTGAAGAAAGTTTTATTCATCTTAGTATTCACTTCTAAAAGATTTAATCTTAATGTATCTACAATCTAGTTTAAGGTACTTACAACTCCATTATTTTAGTTTTATTTCGTGTATGTTGGATCGTATTGTATGTCAAACATTTATTTTTTTTTTAATTTAATTTTATTACATGCATATTTTTTTTGCATTTTATTTTACATATACATTAGATATGTGAGATTATTTTTAAAAATATTCCACTTCTAATAAAGGACATACATGTATAGGCGTTTTTTAACAAAATGAAAAAATTCTAACAATAGTAGAAGTTGATGTAAAATAATACACTTAGATGAAGTTTTGTTTTTTTTTCCTTTTTTATTTTTTATATCTTTTAATTTCCAAATTTCAATTAATTATTGCTGGTGAATAAAATGCACCAAAAAATAAGAATTTAGAGAAAAATGTAGATGATTTCTTGTCAATTGTTTAAATATTCGTAAAACACTTTTTTGTTTTTGTTATTACATAAGTATTTCTAGTTCTATTCTTTTTTTTATTTCAGTACATTACGACATTGACCAACATCTTAAAGTAGTTAAATTATTTCAAAAATAAAAATACACATGACTGAATATTTCTAAGTCAACAAGTTTTTTTTTTTTGGTTTTTTTTTTTGAATGTGTACGCGGATATTTAGATAAACAAAGACTACATTATGTTATTAATGTAATTTGGGTGTTAAGCTGCAGGGCTTTGAAAAATGTCTTCCATTTTATATTTGGGTATCTTGTTATATTTTTTTAAAATAAATAAATCACTAATTCAACATGGATTGATATGTTATTTAGATATGTATATTTTGCTTTAGATTTTTGTTTTGTTTTTAGAAAGCTACATTTATAAATAGGTACATAATAGGTAAATAGGTATGTTGACATTATTTTGTAAAGATTAAACCATGTTTCATTCATAAGATATGTGTGTGTGATTAGTTTAATATTTGTTTTTATTTTTTTACCAATAAACATTTAGATGATGTCATAAAAATATATTATAGTAGATTTGTTTTCTTTCTTTTTTTTTTGGCTAACAATGCAATAATTTTTTTGTTTTGTTAGGATATTATAGAGTTTCTTTATGTTTCTTTATTTTTTTTTCATTGTTTTAACCGATCCTGCTTCCACATATTTATTTATACATATTTGTTTTAATTGTTTGTCATTTTTATGCAAGAAAATATGAATTTTGCATTTTATTTAATAAATAGTAGAGAGCAGATAGTTGTTGATGTTTTTTTGTTTTTTTATAGAAAGACTTTTATCTTAAATAATAAATTGCAGAATAAATTAATATGACAAATAAATTAGAACAAATAAGTTTGTAAAACTATTTAATACTTTCGTGGGTGGGGAAGAAAAACTAATAATTGTAGCCATCCATATATGGAGAACCAAGATAAGAATAAAAACTCGGGTTAATTGGTTGGGAATATGCATAATAAAATCCAGAAGCTGGATCTGGTGCTACTCAGTCTAAGAAACCGGTGTTAACAAGCTTTTCGAGGAAGAACTTCACATCGCCCAGTTCTGAGTCCTTTATGCCAAGTGATTTAAGCATTCCCAGGTCACCGTTCTCGACAGCCATAAATACAGATCGCAAATGTTCTAAATCAGATCTGAAAGGGATAAAAAACGTATATATTTAGAAATGCATGTGTACTACGAGGGCCGGATGACTGTGTTGGCTTTACATTTATTTACATTAAGGCCCATACGTATAGACTAACAAAAGTTCGGTTAAATGGTGTCAATTGAGTAGTTTTTGAAAGATGCATTTCTGTATAGCTTATAATCTATCTATTTCCTAATTTCAGAACAATAAGTAAAAATGGAGACGAGAGAGGGAAAATTAGTGACGTAAGCTCGGTTGAGGTTCCACCGCCAATACAGGAAAAGATTCGTTTCGCCATTCTATTCGGATTACGACATCAACTCACGCCAGTCAAAATTCTGCACGAATGCCAAAATGCACCACCACTTGTTACGTTTTCAAAGTGGTTTCAAAGATTCCAGACCGGCCATTTTTCTGTGGAGGACGAATCTCGTGAACGTCGGCCCAAATCCTCGACCGACGATACAAATGTGGCCCTAGTGAAAACTAAAAGTGACGAAGGAGATAATAGCGGATGAACTGGGCTTGAATGCCATGGTCATGAATTTAAAATCATCACCTGAAATATTCGAAGAAGTCAGCTCGATGGGTTCTCCAAATTTTTAATGGAGAGCAGAAAAGGGGCTCGTGTTCGTTTTGGTCAATATTTACTGGATAAGTTTGAAAATGGAGAGTCAATCTGCTGGTTTTACAAGTGCGACCCGAAAACCAAAGAGTAGTCCATGGTATGGAGCCCAGAAGGTTCAAATCTTCCAGTAAAGGCCAAACAACAAAAGCCAGCGGCAAAACTTATGATGTCGATGTACTTCACCAGGGAGAAAATGGTTGCCGTCATTCTGCTTAAAACTGGTCAGACAGTCACCAGTAACTGGTATACCGAAACTTGCTTATTACAAGTTTTTCAAAATTTACTAAGACATCGAAAAAGAGAAAGACCACGACAATGCGCCTGCGCACACTGCTGAAAAATCCAACAACTTCCTTGCGCTCTCGGGTATCAATGAAATTCGCTCTACACGTTATTTTCCGGATCGAGAGCCGTATGACTTTTGGCTGTTTTCGAAAATAAAAAAAGATTTTAGGGCAAAAATCTTCACATCAATCTTCAGACAGAGACAGACACAGACAGACAGTGTAATAGCGGGTATGATCCCTATCGATATTCTCGCCAACGAGATGCAAAGGGTCTACCTCAGGCGTACGACAGACCAAGAAGAGACCAACGTTATCATAAGGATAAAAACAGAAGAAAGGGCAACATCTATAGGGCTGTGGCAAACAAGATGGGACACCACGACAAAAGGCAGATGGACCCACAAGCTGATTCCCACAATCGAGGTCTGGACAAAAAGAGCACATGGGGATTGCCGCTTCCACCTTACGCAATTCCTGTCCGGCCACGGCGGCCATCGAAAATATCTTCACACATTTGGACATGATAGCTCGCCTCTCTGCCCAGAATGTTCAGAGGAGGAAGAAGACGCGTAGCACGCAATGTTCCACTGTAGTCGCTTCGCAGAAACAAGAATGGACCTCCCGATTCCGGAGCTTCTAGTCAACCACATGATAAGGTCAGCGGAACACTGATTGCAGATCTGCTCTTTCATAACGAGCACATAGAACGAGCTAAGAAGACTCGAAAGATTAAGAAGAGCTGTAACGGCAGACACAGTGCACATAGCATAAGATGCTAACCAGCCCCGCGAAGTAATACCTAACGGCATTTCCGCGGGGAGAATGGTTGAAGTGTGCTGGGTGTGGATTAGTACGTAGGCGTACTCCCGGCATCGAATATTTGGGTGTACGAATCTTGCATGCTAATGGCCCGGGCTACTAGCATCTTTGGAAGATTACCACATCCATTGGCGCAACCAAAAAGAAAAAAAAAGACACAGACAGACAGACACAGACAAAAAGACAGACAAACAGACATACAGACTTCCATACAGACAGACTGCTAGCAGACAGACAGACAGACAGACAGACAAACAGACAGAGAGACGGACAGACAGACAGTAGATAGACAGACAAATAGACAGCTCATGTTTTCTTTATACATAATTCCCCTGTATCATTTCCCCGTATCATAACACACTTATCGTAACACATTCATCGTAACGCTACATTTTCAGAAACAAATACGTCGCTAAAGAAATATTCACCTCAAAAAGATGAAGATTAAACATCTAAAGATAAAATTATTTCAGTGTTTTATTATTCAATCAACTAAGCGAACTTTTGTTAGTCCCTACGTAGCCAAGTTTATAGAGACTATAGGATGATGAATAGCACTTGGGGCAGTAAACATCTTTGGCGAACCAAACTGTCAAACGCAACCAAATCTTGCGCAGAAATGTGGCCTTTCAGCTCAATAAAGTCGAAAAAACTTTCTCATCCAAAGTGAAACAAATAGAACAAAAGTGGAACCCTCTAGACTCCAAAAGGACCATCATGAATAAAACCAATATTTAAAGCTTCCAATAAACTTTTAAGGATCTTCGTGTAAACATTTATCAACTTCATCCGGCTTTCCAATTTTACTAACCACATGGCATAAACTTATCTCGAATTTAAAACTAAAGTTCTTTTCCCATTCGCACATTTGAAATTCAATTTAAGTGAACGGATAGAGTAGGAGTACATGTAGTGTTAAGTGATGTGCAAGTGAAAAATATCTTTTATAAGTACATAATGTGTATCTTTACCTCATAAGATGTAAGGCAGCGCCAAAGTCCTCAATAGTCTGCGATTCACTTAGAGCGATTGCAACTTTTTCAACTCCTCCCAGTGGTGAGAGTGCATCGCGGGCCTTGCTTCCGAATAACTTTTCCAAGTAATTAGGGCCATGAGAAGCTATTAAGCTCTGCAAGAATGATGCAGTTTCCTCCACAGGTGGTCGCTTTGCTAAACAATTTAAAGGAAAAGAAAAAAAAATGTAATAGAAACCAATTAGTCGAGTAAATAATTGCTAATGAGGAAAAAAAACAAGAAGAGTTTGCTTCTCCTCCTGTTGAGTGTGAGTGGGTGTGTGTGTGTGCGGAAAAAAGGACATGGCTACTCGTAGTTATAAGAGGGAAGGTGACAAAAATAACAAAACATTATTTTACGACTTTTTTTTTTGGAAAACCTGTAACTTAGTCATTTTTTTTTTGACATTTTGATCTTCTTCAAATTACGTGGGTCAGAAAGTTACTTGTTTTCTGCTTGGGAGCTGTTGGGAAGTGGGTGTGCCTTCGAAAAGGTCGAATTTAATTCCAAATGTTTAAGAAGTTTACACCCTCCCATCATTGGATTAGTTCACTGATGCGAGGGTATGTATTTAACGACGTAATGAGTAGTTGCCAACATTAAGCTTCATATTTCATGTTGTACCTCAAATAATGACCTAACAACATTTTGTAGACATGGGAAAGTGAAGAAAGTGAAAAGAGGTTCCACACACTTAGTGAACTCATATTCGGGTATGAAATAAAGTACCAACTTTTAATTTGCTGATTGCAATAGTACAAGCGTACGAGTATGTTTATTGGTTTCGTTTCTAATAATCTTTACAAAACTGTAAATATTAATATGTATTCGAGATTAACAAATATTCAAATTTCAATCTACAAGAAGGGATACCATCGAAACTACGCAGACTATAAAGGCATTAATCTCCTCAACATTGTACGCAAAACTTTGTCTGTTGTAATATGTGAGCCCATTGTCCTTATGGGTAGTCTTTATCGGTGTAGTTTTAGGTCAGGTAAGCCCACCACCGATCAAATATTAACGATGCTCATCAGACATCAACCCAGTCCTGCTATAGGTACGGCATGAAAGCATGGACGTTATCAATAGCGGAAGAACAATTCTTGAAGGAGAATATTCATCAACGAACTTTACGAGCTATGCAGTGACATCGGCCTGTCAGAAAAATACGAATACATCGGTTGAGATTTTTAGGTCATGTTGAGCGAATGGAAACCAACACACCGGTCCTCGACTCCTTCACGGAGTGGGGTAAGACCACACCTTCGTCAAACTTGATGTACGAAACCGAAGACTGTCAATTTTGATAGGTTCAAGTTCGGACATGCTGAACGGCGAGCCGAGAAGCTCATTGACAAATGATACTCTTTGATTGCTTGTCAGACATTCGAAAGAGGTGGCAGTGGCACCATGAAAAAACTATTTTCTGGTGTTTGCCGGGATTGAACCCGGGCAGCATTGCGTAGTAGTCGAACGCACTTACTACTACACCATACGGTGGTGCTAACAGAAGTCAATGGCGAAAATTCACACTCTGCTACGTGTACGTACATATGTATGTAATCTAATTATAATTAGTAACGATTATTTTTTCAATTAACCATTTTCTTAAATCTACTAAAGGTAACAAAAAACTTATTTCGAGATGAAATATGAAATATTCCATTGACTCTAGGGTTTTTTTTTGGTAACACCCACTTAAAACAAATTCTTTTTTTGTCTATCCTTAGCAGGAAGTTTCAGCTCAGAAAGTAAGGAAACTTACCCAATATTTGTATTTGAGATTGTTATAATTTTGTTGCGCAACATCAATGCAACAAATCGTTGTAACGGAGCGCGTTTGATTTTGAAGAATCTATATCTATAAATATTATAAAACTGTAGAGGTTGTTTTGTTGGTTACCTAATGGCGTGGAAACCGCTGGACAGATTTCGATGAAACTTTTTTTGAAATGCTTCTTAAGTACCCGGGATGATCACAAGCTATGTATTTTTTTGCTCAGCCTAATGGTTCTTACATAATAGTCAAAATAACTGTATATTGGTGAGGAATATTATGATTATGCAGCCCTAACTCAATAATGGCTTATCGGATTGGAAAAAAAGGTGAAATTAGTAGATCTGTCACTCAATCATTTGAGATTTAAAACTGAAGCTGAGCAATTTTCAAAACAATTATACAAAGTATCGCCCACATTTTTCCTTCAGTGGAGACCACTGCCAGCAGCCGGGCAGCAGTGGGTATCGTTGCAATAGTGTGTGTATGAGTATATGTGCGCGCTCTGACGTGATCATTTGTTTTGCACTTCAATGTGCTACAATCATCACAAGCATTTGCAGCTCTCATACTCAACCAATGTTAACATATGAGGTGTCAAAGGAAAGAGAATTTTCTAGAGCAGTGAATCGCATTTTCAGTTTATTAATATTATTAACAAATTAAAAAAAAAACGATCAAAAACAAATATTCAACCCACATATCATCATCACATAAATTAATCATCTGGAAAGTATTGGTTGTTCATTGATACGAAGCCAAGGTAATATTGGCCGTAGCGTTGGCGTCGTCAGGGTTAGTAGCTACGTTATTCCCCGGAATAGTGATAAAGCTCGAGTTTTCCGTAACTGTTGTCTAATTGTGTGGGACGAATGCACCGTAGTGGAAATCGTTAACAGAACCTAACACGATAAACTTTAGGCATACGTTATCAGTGGTACCACGAGGCACAAAAGTTGACGAAGTAAATGCCTGTCTGAAAAAGTCAAGTCTCTGGGGTCCAATGTTACTCAAATGCACTTGACCGTCAATATGCGGGCACAAACAGGTGGCAATCCAAACGCACAGAATTTTCTTATTTGTTACTTAAAGTTGGTGGAGGAAGAAAATGGAAAAGTAAATTTATCACATTATTTGTGCCAAACAGTGTATTCTACCGAAGAACCTATCTCATCCCTTTACGGTGATATATGGTATCACAACTAACAAACCGTGAGAATTCTTATTTTTGTGAGCGAGCTATTTTGTTGCCGCGGAATGATCAAGCTCCAGCAATTAATAGCGAGATATTTTCACGTGTTGATGGTCAAAGTGCAGAATGTATTTCAATCAACCGGGTTGTGGACCAAGAAGTAACAACCAGCTATATGGTCGAATTTTTAAATTTTCTATCTGCTCCATCCAGGGCTTCCATCACATAAAGTTAAACTAAAAATGGGTGTACCTATTATTCTTCTAAAAAACTTGAGCCCACCTAAATTATGTAACGGCACCCGACCTAGAGTTACAACTCTGCAACGACATTTGGTAGAGGCGGAAGTCTTGATGGGCTGCGGTGCGGTTTTTGAGAACTATGAAATCTGAACTCAAGGGCTGAAAGTTACATATTGAAACGTTTTTGATAAAACGCAGTTAATCAACAAAATTAACTAAACACTTTTGTGGACTTAGACAAATACTTTGATGTTTCTTCGCTCCCACTGAAATTGCATATTTGTATATTTGTATGCATGAGAAAGCTATTAGAATGCAAAGCAAGGTGAGCACGGGTTCAACTAGTCTTAAATAAAATATCATTCAAGCGACGATTTTGAGGGGGAAATTAAAAGGCGAAGATGTTCTTATTCCGATATGCTGTTCGTATTTAAACGTCTTCAATTTTCTGTGCGTCTGGCTTTCGCTATGACAATTAATAAGTCGCAAGTCGCATCAATCTTGAATTCCCAAACCAGCAAACCACCCGCTTTGTACGTGTACGCGCCCGAGAATAGAACGGAAAATGTTGTGTACCATAGAGCAAGCACTTCAGTGAAAATGGTTTGATTGAAACACAGCGATATTGTTATACTTCCATTTTATTTTATAGACCTTTTGAATAAAGAATTTGAATTCACCGAATTACATGGAGCAGCATGCTCAGAATTATTATTTTCATTATTACATTAACAAATTTGGGTGGAACGAATTTCGCCGGATCAGAAAAATATATTCGAGTATCTTATTAAGTGGGCACCGTAGCGCAAGTGGTTAGTGCGTCGGACTACTGAGCCAGCGGTCTTGGGTTCGAATCCCGCCGCAAACACCTAAAAAGTTTTTCACAGTACCCACCTCTTCCGAATGCCTGACAAGCATTCAAGAGTATCATTTGTCATGTAAAACCGTTCGGAGACGGCAGAAAACTGTAAGTCCCTTCCATTCGTGCAAAAATATAACGCGCACACACAAATGGTTGCGGGAAGCTAGGCTTGGTTCTACCTAGGACTGCTGAAGCCAAATATTATATTATTATCTTATTAAATAACACGGGGAACAAAAAAAATTTTATTTTCTGCGGCATAGTTTTATGGAGTCAATTTAGATACAAACATACATATGATTATGAAATATTGAGCCTATAAATTATTTTGTTTGAATTGACTCTGGTTCTCCTAATAAACCGTTCTTTAAATAATACACGTTTTTTTACTAGTCTCCCCCATTAACGTGTCTTTTTTGAAGTATAACGTGACAAATACTTATCGTTGTCCGAAATTTAAACGAATAGCACCTTGTTCATAATTTTGCGGTGTTAAAAAATCCCAGTTGATTATATTATTTAATTTATTGGGTGTTATTGTGACAAAAATATGAGTTCTGACCATTTCTGCTACATATGTGGTAAATTTTGTCAAGAAAAGCAACGGGCATATTTTGGAAAACAACTTGGACAACAAGACAAATGTTGGACTTGCGTGGAGTCGCTTCGATATTTGAGTCAAGGAGGACGAAAAGAGCTTCCGTTTGGAATACCGATGACATGGACAGACCCAAAAAACCACCTTGATGATTGCTACTTTTGTGCTGTGATGGAAAAGGTATGAACCGACACAAATAACGCTTTTGGGCTTACCCAAATGTACAATCCGCTAAGCCACCAAGGCTGCATAGTGCATAAATGGATTGCCTTTATCTCAAAAAGTACAGTCAATTCAACAAAAATATTATTACTTTCGTATTTAACAGACCAAAACTACATAAGATTTATTAATAAATCCCATGGCGCAGAATCAGTTTTGCCCTGTGTAATCTGTTAAAAGAGTAAAACTTGTGAATAGTGGAATGCTTCGGTGCACTTTTTTTTCTACTACTCGCAACATTTATACTATTCGCAACTTTTTCCTTAATCGGCAACTTTATTTCTTATATCATTTCACTAGTCGACAAAATTTTTTTTTTTTTTTTTGTAACAAAAATGAGACACATAATTTCTGGTAGATTATTTGACGCTGAATCTAGATCTGGCAACAGAATTGCTCTAGGAGGTCAGAATTTAGAGATACAGTACTACCTCGGTAATTTAAACTATTAGAGACCTACCCAAGTTCGAACCACGGAGGTTTTCGAATTACTGGATACTTTGTTCGTAGTCAATATTTCGGATACAAAAGCAGTGTAAAGCGGTTTTAAGTAGTAAAATACAAAATGTTGTGGTGCTTTTTAAGACGGTTCATACTTGTCTGACAAAAATGCTTGAAATGTAACTTAAAATCGTAATTTGTTAAAATAACAAACCATTCACAAAGCCAGTCGACACAAAAATGCTAACTGCAGGCCTACCCACAATATTTTTTCCTCAAACAAAAATTAGCTTACAGCCTACTGAAATGGAATCGACACGTCTTTATCTTTATAAATGTTATCTCCTAATATTTCTAGGATAATAATTATAACTCTGAAACTGTTAAATCATTTAGCAAAGAAACTACGGAGAAAATTCGAATTACAGAGTACCAATTTTCGCAAGTGGTCGAGTTACAAGATACGTAATGTAAACAAATAGGTGTTCGAATTAGTGGAGCGCTCGAATGACCGAGTGTTCGAATTAGCGAGGTAGTACTGTATACCAATCTAAAAACACGGTTGTTGGCGATATGTGAAGTAAGTTTTTGAGAACAGCAAATTTTTATAATCACTTCTAACCAAAGCATCCTTTATTACTACCTTTAGTACTGCTCTTTCCCTTTCAACACCATTTTAGTTTGTTTCGCTACGACGTTTTTTTCTCAAGATATACCATTTTATTTTTATAATGCAGCTCGTAAGTACCAAAATGCAAAATATAATTTAGATAATATCGAAGTACGGTAGCTAAAAATTAATATCTTGAGAAAAAAACCTCGTAGCGAAACAATTTCGGTCAATTTTGATATTAGAGTTCGGATTTATACGTGTTGAATGTAGCTGCTCGAAAAATGAGAAAGGCGCGAAAAGAAACGATCGCAATGCCAAAATTCTCGGAAATTGTAACGAAGCCAACAAAATGTAAATTACTTTTGGCGCATTAATTTCTCGATTCAAAATCCTTTGAAAAATGGTTCATTATTCAGATTTCGCAGGTTTCCTTTATTACGAGTATAATAGTGAGTTTGTATGAATAAAATCAAAATTGGCAGCTAAAAATGTCCACTATCCAGGTTTCGCAAGATTATTTTATTAGCAGATTCCACTATACACAAGTTGTACTGTATTTGCACATTGGCCAGTCTCTCATGTCCACGCCAGTTCTTTTGTCTATCCATTTCTATGTGAAAGATCCGATAATGGGATTACCATATGTTTTAGGTATAAGATATGTTTAAGAGTTCAATTTAAAATAAAAGTGCGAGTGCTTTCATTCATACACACATTCCTAGAAGTGAGTATAAATGTAGGTATGTAGAAACAACTAAGATATTAACCTTCAAACTAGTCACATATTTGATATTTCGAATTGACTTCTCAAACAAAGTATAATATTCCATTTTGCTCATTAAAATTGACCTCTAGAGAAATGTTCTTTTTCACGAATTTACAAAAATAAAAAAAAGGAGTTTTAGTTCTCTCTCGTTATCTTCTTAAGTTACGACTGCATTAATTTTATAATGATGCGAATATACCCTTGAGCATTAAAGAAACTTAGTAAGTAGATAACCACTTGGCTTTTTGTAATAAAATTACAAACTAAAATGTTGATTTAAGTTTCTTTTAACAAAATGACTGAAAGGGTTATGTAATTATTAAAAGTTTATGGAAAATGTCGTCCTTTCTTTTTTCTTCTTTTCTTTCTTTTTACATGATAGAAAGTTTTTCGTTATTTTGCTTCATACTAACGATGAAGAAGAGTTTTTACAGTTGAAATAAATAAAATGGAGTCGAGTTTTCTTTTTGCCGAAATTGTATTTCTATGCACGTGTCATTTGCAAACAGAACATCGTTCTTTGTGCAAAATAAAATAATTGCAAAACTTGTTAATTATGTGCTTACAAGGAAGTTAAGTCCTAACCTAAAAGGAATATAATGAACTATGTACATACATATGTACATGTGATTGGTGCCACACATTCCACCAGTATGTATTCTGGAGTTTCACTATGGACTTATTGCAAAATCTGCATGAATCTTCAGCCTTGAGTTTACAGTGTCCCGTGAGGAACGCAGTCAGAATGCGAAGTTTGTTTTTATTTAGACTAATGCAAACTTTGAACCATTTCAGATAGTAATTACCCAAAAGATTCTCGCCTGTCTGAGTTTCTGTCCAGTTTCTGTTTCTGAGTTTCTGTCCAGGACTTAGTCCTGTTTGCCTTGTCCATTGATCGAAGCTCATCCTTTATGGTGTATTCTCCTATGCCACAGAAGGGCTCAGGACCCACGAAGGGTATAGCGGCTCTTCCAAGTTTGTCCGCCTCCTTATTTCCTTCTATCCCAAGGTGTTCTTTATACGCAGTAGATGGTGACGTTGTTTCGTTACCCCAGTATATTAAGTTTATCTGGACATTCACAGACAATCTTCTAGGTTTGGTGATCTGAGCCCCGATTGCCTTGATAGCCGCTTGGCTACCTGACATTATTGCTATGTCGAGTTTATCTATAGATTGAGTTGGGCACATTTGCCGCTAGTGCAGTTTTAAGCTTGAAAGATGCTGGTGTAACTGCCTATGGGTTCGAATAGTTTCGTTCCAGGCTCACACACTCCTACCTCCGTTCCTTCCTCAGTTCTTGAACCATCCGTGTACCATTTAATGATGTGAGAACTCAGCGTGTAGATTCTAGATCCGTTGATCCAGTCTTTCTTGTCACTGAGCTTAACGTCGAACTAGTTTAATGTCCTGATGCCATCCACTCTGGCGAAGGCCAGAGGAGGATGTTTATTAGACGCTAGCTGTCCCGACCGGCTTCGAACGTGTCTAAAGTGTTACTATAATGTTACTTACAATACATACATTGTCATTTAGTTCGAAGGATCAAGGACAGTGCGATCGTATCCCAAGATTTGCAATCTACCAATATATAAAATCCACAAAAGGAAGTGTGGATTGTAAGTATTTGTAGTTTGAATAAGTGAGATTTCGCAAGAAAGTGACATTTGTTAGTGTTTTTATTTTTGCATTAATTTAAATAATATTGCGAATAAATCAATTTAAAAATCGGCCTATAATCGGCACAAGATGTTAATGAACTGGAATACGAAGTTTTACTTCATTGTATGCATTAGTTTTTGTGTTTATCGAACCGTAAGATTGACAGGTAAGAGCGTGACATTGAGATTTATATATTAGTATGATATGACATGATTGTAGCGTGGTCCTAAAACATATTCCTTTTCCTATACTTTCCTTGGCCATTCTTAGAAACGTTTCATTCTCTTTAATATACTTTATGATATTTAATTTTCATAGAATTTGAAACATCATGGTGTCCCATACGCTCCAAAAACCAAAAGCTCGTAAAGCATACGTAAAGCAGAGAGCGGTATTATAATTCCAACGATAATATGTACCCACGAGTACCTAAATGATTTATTTTCTGAACGCAGTTACTTCTTATTAGTTCTATAGAATGTTTGAATTTAACGGTTAGAAAATAGCTGAGTACTCACGCAATGAAGCATGTCAAATAGCTTTCAATTTGCGTGGCTGACTTGTCATGTTAAGATTGTGTTTCTAAGCAGGCGATTACCGGTCTCAACTATGAAGTTTCCTAACGCTACATAGCCATAATAGCAAACACAAACGAATACCTAAGTGTTAACTATTTTTCTAGTTTCTTTCGGTAGTGCTTTTTTGTATAAACGTTATGGCCGCAGATGAAATGGACCTTATGGTCACGATTTGGTAATTTTTTATTTTTTTTTTGCTCAATAATTTATTTTTCGATCAAATCAGAAGAACAACCACAATTCATGGAAAGAAATCGAAGAAGAATACTTTGTAACCAGATTTCTGTGGATGATTGCTTATCAATTCATATCGAGTCCAGAAGCAACTCGTAATAACATTTATAATTAGTTCATAGTTCGGATCTCGTATTGATGACAGCAAGTCTCGGTTCTATGGAAATCAGATACAAAATTGATTGCACCGCTAACGAATAATTCCGGGAAATCTCCTGCACACTGTCAATTATTCAAATCCAGAAGTCTCTTGGCAAACAAAACATTGCTGGGAAAGTTTACATGCAAACGTACATAACCTAGGTACACAGATATGGACGAGAATAGAAATGTTTTAATTGCGGTCTGTTACTTGGCTTATGCTATGTTCTGTTCTGGCAATGTGTAAGTTTTGTGTTGAATTGTATATCATATTCCATCGATTTTCTTTATCTCATGGGAGTACTATGATAATAATGAATTCGTAACGTTTCAGTACGCATTGTATCACACTCTGGTGTACGTCCCCAAGTGTCGATTTGTTACCAGCTTTAGCTGTGGTTTTTCTTTTCTGTTTTACAAAAAAAAAAGAAAAAAAGGACCAAAGTACACAAGTATTCCAACCAAGCAAATAGTTTATCTCCATCAGTGAGGCGGGTGCAATTTGTTATCCAATTGTTGTCTGTGTACATACATTTGTCTATATGAGAAGAAGAAAAATCAATAGAATAGCTTACCTGCTGTACAGAGCCGCATATCCTCGTCGTACCCATCCGAGCAATCAGGGGCACCATCACATAAATATTGTATTGAAATGCAATTGCCATCGCCAGGACATTTGAAGGGCTCATACGGATGGCAAGCTTCTAGAAATAGAAAAAAGCAAAACAAAATAATTTTAACGATTTGCACATTTATATTTAATTAATTTACTAAATGGAAATAGTTGCCCTTGCACGTTTTACTTGAAATACTCGTATCTTGGAGTTTAGCTTTGATCTAGAATTTAATTATTTATGGTTTGACCTGACAAGATACTAGGATACCAACCCAACCACCACACAAGTAAACATAACTATACTGTCATTTAGTTAAAACGTGTTCGAGGATATTTGACAGTGGGAGGGAAATGCTATATGGAAAAGTACATTTTTTAATAAGGCGGGATTTGGGTGTACCCTACAACTGAGTGTATTGAATCAAGTTCTTTGATACGTAAAGACATGTGTCATATTTATATGAGTCGTATTTGACTGTCTTAACCTTCTCAAAAATCTAGTAGAAGTTAAGAAACTCATCAAACCAGCATGTGGCAAAGCCAAAAAGGTGCTTCAGTTTAACGAAGGAGACCTCAGGGGTTTAGCTGATTATTTTATATCTAACTGGTTACATAGATACCAATTGGACTATTTGAAGCAAATTCCTGTCGACTTACCGATTAATATGAAGTGATGATAGAATTCATACATTTCGAATGTCCAGAGAAAGAGTATTCCATCTATAAAGAGCACTCACTTAGAACCCATCAAAAGTCCAAATGCATCTCAACGGTAGAGGAGGGGCCGGCACTTTTGACATACACCTGGTCGGCATGTTCAATGGGCTAGGTTAGGTTAGGTTAGGTTGACAGGGGTTGAGAGGCTAATCCATCCAAAAACACTAGGCACCAGAGTGGGTCCATCGCGATCCCCTTAGAATCCTTCCATGGATGATGGTATCTAAACCTCCACAAATTACTCAAAGTATATTATTACCCTGCAAAATTTTAGAACAAGTCTATAGTTGTTTCGGCCCACCTCTTCCAGGTAACTTAGGAAGTAGGAGCCTAAAATGTTCCTGCGACTGCCTGCTATGCCCTGAACATTCACACAGAATATGTGCGATATGCTCTGCTATATCGAGATAGTTAGAGTACCTACATATCTGCAAATATCCGTTCCTATGAGTCCGAGCCTCTTGGGGTGTTTTCCCAGAAAGCAATGCCTGGATAATATTCCTATAGCTAGGTGTACTCATTTGTGCCCTGCTAAGTCTAAGGTTTTCACTGTCCTTTTACGGCCCAGCACTGGCCAAATATTTTCCCGCGAAGGAATCAAATGATTTTCCAAAAGACATAGATTGATATTGCCCATTTAAGGGAAGATTGGGTATGTACATTGGAAAATCAGTGTACAGTCAACCATCGTATAATGCGGTAGTTAGGCTCCCGAGCAACAGCGCGTTATACAAAATCGCGTAATACGATACTTGGGCCACATACTAAAGCTGGGGTTACGTTCTCCACCCAAAAAAAAAACATCTAAATTTTTTGTTACACTGTTTTAAGAACACGAACTGAACTATAATTTTAATACGAAAACGTTATACAAATGATAAAACAATTATTATGATAAGAATTAAAAAAAGAAAAATGTAATATTTATTGCAAACTTAAATTCATGTTTCATACATATTTTTAATTTTTTAAAAAATCCGTTATACTAGTTTGCTGAGCACTTCTCTGCAACTACTTTGGGACTTCAAAATATGTAGCTAGAGAACGTTGCAAATGCCTTTAAAAAATTGTTGGAGCGTTCCATAGAGGGTTCAATACCTGCGAAGTAATTCTCCAAATTAGCAGCCAAATTCAATCCCTGGTTTATGTTTTATGTTAATACGTATCTACCAGACACGAAAAAGCGGCAGAAATAAACAAAACCAGACTGGAATTTCAGTGAGCAAACATTGAAAGATATATTATTCATACGTCATACTGAACAACCTACGGAACACGTGAATGTGTTAAAAGTGAATTCCGCGAAATACAGGAATGCGACACACATTTTTTGCGTTAGAACAGACTGAGAATTGCGTTATAGAAGTACCGCGTTATAGGAGGGTTTGCCGTAATTCATAAATCGCGTGAAATCCAATTCGCTCCATTACCGCGTTATACGAGGGTTGACTGTAATTGGTTTATTGATCCAATCATTTTTGAAACGACGATATTGTTTGGGCCACAGGGGCAGCTTAGGTGTAGGTGTGGACTGCGGAGGCACGCTTGCAGTTGCTCGGCTAAAGCTCGTCGGACGGAGGTAGTTCTTCCCAGCCCCACCATACACCACCTGTTCACAAGCAAATATCTCGTGCCATTAAAAAAAAAAACAAGAGAGAGAAGGAGAGGAAGTTGCGTTAATCAGGCTAATGAAAAAAAATATAGGAAAGAAGAAGAAGAAGAAGAAAGAAAGAAAAGAAGAGTCCAAGAACCTGTGCCGATACCATAGAAAGAGAGGAAAGGAAATGCGAAACTTAATCTAGCTAGTCTAACTTAACGTAAACTAAACCTACATCTTATAAATAAACCCTATACTAAACCTATACTAACTAACGTCTACCTTTAACTAGCCCTAGGTCGGAATCCTCCTTTCCTCGGTTTCGCTATGTTATGTTGTCCTACTTGACGTCTGGATGAGAAGTGGTAAATTCAAGGTTAAACAAAAGAGCTGTCATCCTAACGTCGATTTGTGGATTGTATGTATGTAAGTTATTGTGGAAAGTGTGGAGTGTTGCCAAGTGCATACATCACACTCGACAGTAAATGTTCGTCAAGAACCTGGGACCTGCCTGCTGTTATTGGCAAAGGTCTGGCCAACCCACCCTTAATGTCGAAAAACAACCGATGGCTACCTCTTTGGCCGATGTAGTAGAGGTAGCCCTTAAATGGACCCCCAGTCACAATCTAAGTCATGTTTTGTAGTGGACGTTAGCATCTGTCATCACTTCCTTTCGTCAAAGTATGTAATTGCTTTGTTATGTCATTGTACTCTGTAGAAGTCACAATGTATGCATTCTGTATAAGTCATAAAAATTCCACGATGTTTGTAGATAAAAAGGATAAAAGATTAGGATAAAGCATATTGAGTAACAAAATCCACGTCAGTCGCAACTTAAAGGACTACCTTAAATGTCAACATCCTCAGAAAATGGGTAATAACAAAAGGATAACTTGCGGACGAAACAAAATAGTAGGTCTGTTTGGTGTGCTTTTTGTGATCCAAATAGGACATCTGTCAAATAGTAAATACATAATTTGAAAAGTGGGCGAAAATCCTCTCAGAAACTTCTTATTGCACAAACAAAAATTAAGATTGACATTTCACGAATTGTCAGATGGCTGTTTGATAGATGTCCCTCGGTGAATCCATGGTAGCGTTGCCGTTTGGGACGCTTTTTCGGCGATGGGACCCGGGACCCTATTTTTCAATAAAACTCCGATTTTGACGCATTTCGAAAATAAAGGACCCTTTTTTCAATTTATTTTCATTTCATGTTTCTTTTACTTGTAAAACATAGTACTTTACTTTTAAAACACATCCATTTTGTTTAGCCAGTGATGAAATCAACAAAGTATTTTTGTTAGTCAGAATTTCCCTTCCAAAAACTCGTTCTGCATACATGCTTTTTTTATCTTTGTTATTTTTTTTCCAATATTTATTTTATTTTAGGTTCAGCAATAAGACACAGTTTTTTGAAAAATTGCATTTTTTCATACAAATATAAGTGGGGCCCCTTTTTTGGACGCTTTTTGAAATTTGCTCACGGCAACCCTGCTCCATAGTTGTGGTGTAGCACGATTTCGCAGCAGCGTTGCCGCAGAACATTTTTTTTCCGTGTCATCAGTAGCAAAATAAGGTGCCATTTTGAGCCATTCCGTGCCACCAGCATAAATAGATAGAAAAACACATTTTTTCAGTCATCTTAATATAACACGTTATAACACATTTCTCCGACAACAATCAAATGATTCAAACTAAAAAATAATTTGGCAGATAAGTAGCTGGCACCAATGAGGATAATCGAAAATGAGTGTTTTCAGCGCAGCGTATGTAAATATTGTGAGTGAATGCAAAAAGCGTTTGAAAAAAATTGTAGTTTTAAGGAATATTTTTGTGATTCCACCTATTTTACTTATACCAAAATCAATGCTGAATGGTGCCATATGAAATCTTAAAGTGCCACCGTGCCATTTTAATCAAAAAGTGCCATAATGGCACGATCGTGCCACATCGGCAACGTTGTTTCGCAGTAGGGGACATTTTTTGACACTCTCATTTAGCTCTCTATTCTCTTGATTTTTGACAGATTCAGTAATTTTACTGCATACTAAACAGACCTAGTAGCAGGAGGATGAGTATAAGACTTCTAATCGATCTAAATGTTTCACGAAAAAGAAAACATAGAATGAGGTAATATTTGTTATCAATTTCATTTAATTTGGGCGTTGTTTGGCAATGGGAATTCTCATTCCAAATATTTGTTATATGTACATTGATTATTGCAATTTACGAGTTTTTGTTAAACAACACAGGTAAAAAATTGTTGACAGTCATCAAACTAAAAATAATATCGTCTTAGGTCCATTTTATGACCCAGGTATCCCCAACTGCAAGTCATAATCCATTATCCACTGGGGGAGGATTAGCTTCGTTTTCCTCTCTTCATTTTATTTCTATGTTCCAAGTGGGGTGTATTAAAATTAATATACCCTACAGAGAGCGTATGGCATTGACTTCCTTCTTAAGGGATAAATGGGGGACCTTCATTCCCCATTCGTGCTTAGTGTAGTGGATTTGCGTGTAACGTGTTATTACTATGCAAATGTCAACACTTTTAATATCAATTTAAGCGTTGAACATGATTATCGTCATTTATTCGATCCCATAGTAAGGCCACACCAAAGGATTTTTTTCCAATTTTTCTTCCCCTTTTTATGTATTTTTTTTTTCGCCCCATTTACTACTCGAAGACCAGAAGGCTGAAGGGCTGAACGGGTGTGAAAAACAATTTGTATCCGATGGAATACATTTGATAATGGAATTTCATTGTGTGAAATGTGCAATTGACTCTCCGTAAAATGACTTCACTATACGGAGGAGTAGTGACGGCAAAGTTGGAATGGCTTTTTACGTTATCGGATAAACTGAATCCAGTTGACAATAAAATTCACCGAACCTCCTCTCAACAGTATTGTATTCGCAATTGAATGCAATGTCAAAGCAGTTGCGTCGACGGTGTGTCCTTGACAACCTAAAGTTGGAGAGAAAAGTAGAATCGAAATGAATAAACCATCCGCACAATGTATAATGAGTTAAAGTTAAGGGGCGTCGAGGAAATGGATCACGCTTCCTTCCCGACCGGCAAAAGAGATTATTTTCATTTTAATGTTTCTGTTCTTTCCGTGCACGTTGCACATCGCAGGGGTATTGATTTTATGTGCGCTCATTATATTTCATTAACGGCGGTTTACTGAATTCACGGATGGAACATGGAAGTATATAATTTCTGGAAGTTTCCTTGCAGTTCGTTCTTAAGAAGTGCAAAATTCATGGACGATAATTGCGTTTGTGATTTAAGGTTATGAATTATACATCGTTGTAGGTACTCTGTGCATGTATAAATCAGCGAGAATTGTTGTAGCTTAATGTATTTAATGAGTCTTTGGGAGTTTTTCAGTAAATGTTAGAAACCCTTGCTACTTTCAGTTAAGTGTTCAATTGCTTAGTTTACGATTTCACGGTGTTATAACTTTGGGAACTTTTGCACCCGCCTGGTGTTCCTATCCCACAACCCAACATCAAAACAAAACATTGCTATTTGTGAAGATTTTCAAGTTGCCATTAAATCCATAAATTCGGCTACGGCACCATCTTGTCTCATCTTGCAATCAGACAAGTGTCACTTTACTCTACACATGGCGCCATAGAATGGAACAAGCGATCTGACATCAGCCTTGCCGTTGGGACCCCTTTTTGGCTTCTGGACCCCTTTTTGGACGGTTTTTAAATTTTGCTCGCGGCAACGCTGGCTGATATTTCCTAAAATTGATCGGTCTTATGTGAACAAGACTGAAAAACTACGTCAGATCCGTCCTGTAAGGATCTCGTGATAAATCATTGAAATAGGACAAATATGTTCATGCCTAACAACGGTTTCTGCCGTAGATTTCTGTGCAGCGCTAGTAAGAGTCAGAGACCACTTACATTTCTTCATAGACCTAAAAGTGATAGCTTCGAAAAGTATTTAATAACTAATGGTTTTTTTGAGCTCTTTAAGATGGACATACAAATTTCCACAACACATCCTAACAAGGGGTCCTTTGAGTTGTGAAAACAAGAGGATGCCCCTGGCAGTGCTAATTGGGTTATTTCTGCACCATCACTTCTACCTATCATAGGTGTTCCTTTACGTCTCTTGCAGGCAGTAAAAAGGAGCAACTGACATAAAAAAGCGACCAATTCCTGGCCTATAGACTTACCTTCATAATTATTTCCATGCAAATACAAATGTAAGTGTATATCGGTAAATAAAACAGGAATGTATGCGTGCAATCAAAATCGATAAATTGTAGGTATTCAAGTCGTTAAACTGACATTCCTAAACGTTAAGTAACAAAAGGAAACAAAAAAGCAAATAAACAGAGCAGATGTAATATGCAAACAGTATTACAACAATTTTGGCAATGATTCCGACACTTTCTCTTGATTCGGTCATCATTATTGCATTTCTTGCAAATACCTTGCACCTTCAAACGACCGGTGCCATCTCGATCTTCGATTGGTTGTGGAGGCGAAATGGAAGTGCATAATTTTGTTGATTTAATGCGTCTTATCAAAAACGTTTCAATGTGTAACTTTCAGCCCCTAAGTGAAGATTTCATAGTTGTCAAAAACCGCACCGCAGCCCGTCAACACTTCCGCCTCTACCAGATGTTATTGCAGAATTGTAACTCTTCTAGGTCGGGTGCCGTTACATAATTTACGCGATTTAGTTTCAAGTAGGTACACTTGACAGTTGGCAATTAAAAAAATAATTACGTTCTAATCGCTCCCTTGCGCCGTTAGTTCCAGGAACCGCATTATTTTCATTCGCGCTTACAAATTGACTTTTAATTTGGTACGATTGCTAAAACACGACAGAAGTTCTGCCCCATGTGCGTTTGGAGGGTCAGACTTCATACATGATATATCGCGATCACGATCACATACTATTTTTGACTCTCACTCTGTGATCCTTGATCACTAGGAAAATTAAGGAGAGAAAAGTACACAGACCTTATTATAATTAGTTATTCTCGTTAGCGCTTCTCTAATAACGCATACTTCCTACAAACGTGATCGAACGCTACCGCTGCGCTGTACCACCTTTGGTCACTTTAGTGTGTAGATTTGTATGGGTCGTTAAGGGTTAAATATGCTTAAGAATACAAGATTTGGTAAAAAGAATAAACTCAAACAGATTATGTGTCATTCATAAGCATAACGCTTACTGTGCTGCCAAGTTTAAGTAAATTGATGTCGGTTTTTCGATTCAAACAACCAAAAACCACATAACCGTAAGCATTGCCCTAACTATATTACGAATCTAAATCGTATATTGCGGTGGTATTTTTCAAGCAATTTGTTGATTATTGTAGATAAAATAAACTGTACACTTCGAAATTGTTTGTATAGTAACTTAAACATGTACATACTCCTCAAAGAAATCCACTTGACTTTACAGACATCAGTTATGGGGAGAAAATAGTATTTGGGAAATTCCTGCTTAATCAGCAAATATTTATAACTTTTTGTTTGTACGCCTAAAAATACTAACGACTGTAGAAGTAAATATATTTTCTATTAGATAAGACATCTATTTTTATAGGTTGTCAACAATTAGCTATTAATAATCGCATGTCGTACATTTTTATTTCTTAAATATTCCCAACGGAGTGTAATCCAACATGCAAATATGTATCGCTACTGCCATATTTATAAAAGACTGTCAATATAATATCTGACCCACTCTAAAAGGGTGTATTGTACCTACCATACCAACAGTAATCGGATATATCAAAGCTGTCCATTATAATTGGACGCAAATTGCCTGCTTAATTATGTAGCAAAAAAAAAAAAAATATATATTTTGCTGCTTTGAAATTTGAACAAAATTACTGTCCATGTCCAGCTAGGAATTAATTAATAAGGGAGTACCAATACATGTACGTACATGTGTTACCATTCGACCAACGACGCAATGGGTGATAGAAAATAATACATAATTGAGCAGCAGCATCAAATCGATAGCTTCAATCTGTAATCTTTGAAACTTTAATTATTATTAATCCCCATGTGGTAGTTCTCAAACGTCTTGCTTTTCATAGTTTTTCCAATATACTGTATACCCTATAAAAAGTGTGGAAAAGTTTTACCCACATAATAACTCGTACAACTTGGAAGAAGTTCTTCGAGCGAGAATTCAATGAATAACTTGAAAGTTTTTGCTTCATGTCATTGGAAAATTATTGAGAAATCACTTTATCATTGCTCTAGAGAAAAATACAAATAACCAGATTCTAACGGTGTTTTTGACACTGACATTGACATCTGAAGTTCTGACAGTACTAAGTGGATCGCATTATTTTTAATTATAATTCTACTAGTTTCTTGGAAGTTCATTTGTCGAAATATTAAAGATGACGGATAAAGCGATTAATTAATTTCAAACTACAGTAAAACCCGGATAAATACATTAGGTGATGTACTTATCCGAAAATCCGCTTAGCTGTTCAGAGGAACAAGACAAGTCCGCAAATGATCTTCAGAACCAACAATCGAAAAGTAACAGCCAAGAGAAAACTTTAGTCTTACTAGAGTACTAGAACTCACTCCATTATGTACTAGATTAAGTTTTGTTTTGTTTCGATTCTAGTGCTTTATTAAAATTGAGAATTAAATAAGGGGAATATTTCTTTTAAATTATGACGAATGAAAGGGAAACAATGAGTACATAAACGGGGAATGCAGTTAAACGATACCTATCTATGTACTGAAAGGGGGAGTTTAACAAGAGTATTACTTTAAAAACTTAGGGTTTCAACAAATAGAGGATGCTATGCGGGTTTTGCACTTAAAAGGGTGGTTCTTAACCGGGTTTTATTGTAGGGGGAATAGGGGTTACGGTAAACGCGGGTCAGCTGTAAACAGATGATATTACTGCTACCCAGTACTGTGTAGCAACAATCAGTATTTGGGAATACTTTTGAAAAACTTCAATCTGGCATTTTATTCACAAAAGAACATTTTTGCTATCGCAGAGTAAGATTTGGAATAATTGGATAGTGGTGAGTTTTAATGAAAGTTTTTACCCATTTGAAAGTGCAAGTGAATGTTATTGTAGCTGCAGCATTCCAGTTTCATATTGTTTAGGTACATTTTTGTTTGATTAACCTATTTTCTTTTTAGAAAATATTTTACTCAAAAACACCGACTGGAGCAGGTGTAAACGACGAATAAGGGGCACTTATAAGCACGTTTATACCTACCCCCTCTGGATTGATTTCTTAGCTATTGCTGGAACTACAACTTCTTTCTATGTGGTCCGTACCTACAATTAAAATATGTTTTTAAGCGGCACTCAATGAGAGTATGGGTATGGCAACAAAAAGTGGTTGGATGGCCGCTCAAAGCCTTGTAGAAGCTTTAAAACGATTTAACAATTCCGCGTGTTCCAAGGATGACCATACTCTTCTTTAGCTTGATAGCCATACGGGTCATGAATTCAACGAAGCTATAAATTATACCAGAGACAATGGAATATAAATACTATTATTTCTATCCCACTGCAGTCATCGTCTACAACGCCTTGATATATCTACATATGGCCTATTTAAAAGTGCCTTGAAAATTTCTTTCCAAGATAGTTTGACAAGCAAACCCGGGTCTCCAATCACGATTTATGATATTGCCGTATTTTATAAAGCATTTTCTGCTCGAAATATATACTCTGGCGCAAATTCATAGTCAGATAAAGCCGACAATAAAAGAATGCTATGTAACGCAAACCTAAAATATAATTTTTGCTATTCATAGTCACCTTATAGTCGACTTTAAACATATAGCCGGCTCGAAATTTAAAATGACCCAAACGTCACTTTAAATAATTAAAGTCGGCTCTAAATTTCTCATATAATATTTGGACGTTTGGGTTTGTTCGTTCAAATCAGTTTACAAAAACATACCAAAGTCGATACTAACTAATCCACAGGCAAAAATGTGTTTACGAATAACCGGTTAAGTTAAAGCCGGCCTTTTTTATTTAGTGCCGGTTGTAACTTTAGTCGGCTATAGGCACTGACTATGAATTTGCGCCGCTGTTTTTAAAAACTCTGAAGTACGGCGATGTTTCAACGGATGACATGAACATTGTCCGAAGACCTTCCTAGTCCCAAAATTCAACCCGGGACATCTCCAGCTGCATCCATATACGCCTTCGATGCCGATTTAAGCAATTTTTTTTGTTCGTTAATCATTCTTTAATAATAAGAAAAATATTAAAAGTGAGTGTTAATACCTACTCCATACGAATTTAAAATTCTTTACACTTACCCCATGGGTGGGGCTCATATAAACGATATTACTTTATTTTTCAAGGATCAAAATCATTACTGACATTTCTCCAAATAATCAATGCAAATTGAAGGCCAATAGTTCAAAGTTATGTTTTTTTCGAAACATCATGATATAGAAGCACCCAATTATATTGTAGAATGAATTTTCGAAAAATCGCTTACACCATCCCCTATTTCCCACTAATATAAATGTCGAATAAAATATAATTGAAATAAAAAATAATTTTCGTGTCAACAATATCAGGATTGATAAAAATTCGTGGTCGTTTTGTACACATCCCTGAATAACATGCGTTTACGTATATACCGACTGACAGATAACTGTTGGTATTTCGAAATCTGTAAATATACATAGTATGTGTGTATAGTCCACACTTTTGATTTCAATGGCATGATAAGTAAAATAAAAACTCATTTCATCATCTGGTCATGCATATACAAATGTAATAAATCCTAATTAATTTTGACAGCAGAAACAATAAATCCTTGTGAGCTATTTGACGGTAGGTAGATATTCATAGCTATAGACGGAGGGGGTGAAAACCTCCATTGCGGACGTAATAAAGTAATTTGTCTCCATTTCAAATGAAGATGAAGTTACTTGGCAATACGATACGAATGACACATTACGTAGCAATTTATATTGCGAAACGGGCCAACGCCGAGCATTAGCATAATTTGCGTTACTTAGCTTTGGTTTTGTGATGGGCTATTTGCGGTAAAAACAGTGGAAAGAAATTTAATTACTTAACAGAAACAGAACAGGCGGTTTTCCAAAAATAGAACCAGCCATCATCGTAACAAATCAAAAACAATTAAAAAAAAACATTTTTGCTGATTTGATTCGTATTTCGTGCAATTTCGATTTCTCATTCCAGTTCGTCTGTTAATATTAATTATGGAAGAAATTGCTTTAAGGAATTTTGTTTTTGAGTTTTACTTAAGCCAACAAATAAAATAAAAATATGGATGTTGATGTATGCTTTCAAATGACAGGCACACACTGTGAATTTAAAATCAGTCAAACTTCATTTTAAGTCGAATTTAAGGGATTGTCATAAATTATTTGTTCAAAATTAAACCATTTTCTCGCAGCACACGTCGCGCAAGGAATGCCCATCAGTTAACCCTTAAGCCCAACTTCGGACGTACTGTAAAATATAGAGATTATTTGCTTAAACCGCTCAACATGAATGTGGAATCAGTGCTGTCGTTTTAGAAAAGACTAAAGCATTACATTCAATTTTTTTTTTTGCATAATTTTGCGCGCGGTTCTCGCAGTCTCTGAACAGGCCTTGTCTTTGAATCTTTAGTATATTTAATCATTACACCTATGTACATACATATTTTATTAACGCTGAAATAAATATAAAGATAAATCATTTTATACTATTTAATACTCGTGGGATCAAATGCCAGACCTAAAAACCCAACGCATCAAGACAGACCGACAATCGACCTTCGGGGTTATCCCCCATGACAAACGAAACGGACGTCGCGGTACATACAAACCAAACGGGTTGAGAAACGAATGGAACTTTTGACAATCTATAATGATGCGCGCTCCGACAGCTCTCATACCCACACAGATAATGACAACGGTTCACTGGCTTCTCTCCGTCCTACGGTTGCCAGAAAACATACGCGTCGGCACATCCGCTTACAGAACACGTCGCTCGGCTTTCCAAGCCCTTAGTCATCTTGACAAAAAGGACAAAGGTACTTGGGAAGTTAGAGACTACGACACCTTCAAGTGGGCAACAGAAGTAGTCCAGGAGTGGAAGAACCGACCTATTGAGGTCCCTGCAACTGACAAAAATGAGAAGAAGATAGATGGCGCTTCCAAGCGGCCTCGGTCTCAAGAAGGAACACCATACACATAAAAAAAGGTGAAGAACACTATTTCAGCATTCAACACCTTTAGTGGTGTGGTGAGGAACCATCTGATCATAGTGATCAAAGACCGGGGTTACGAGGATAGCTACATCTGTCGCGAGCATTGGAAGGTTTTGGATTCCAAAATCAACCTCATCCTCCTCTCCCTGTGCAAAAGCGACCATTCCAAGCCTCTACCCCCCTTCAGCGATAGAGGCTGGCTCCAAGAAGGCTACAAACTAATTGCTTGTGACGATATACCAGGTAACTGCAAAGCAGACGAACTAGCCAGAAAAGGTACGAAATTGGGGAATTTTACCACAGAAAGTGAACCCCAGTACCAATAAAACACAAAAACTCTACGCGAGAAATGCAGCAGGCTAATGAAAGATGGCGTAATCTTGATACGTGTAGTCACCCCAAGCAGACTAGCCCTCAGCTAAATCGATGTAAAACTTACAGCCTGCTAAAAATTAGCAAAGCACATATCGGCACCCTAGTCGGCGTATTGACGGGTCATTGTACAATAGGCAGACACATCTGGCACAGCTGCATGGATGAAGAGAGGAGGTGGAACAACCCCCCCTATCACTTTACATGCAGCTGCCTAGCACTCTCATCCCTAAAAGAAAGATGTGGAGTGAATGTGAATCCACATTTTAAATATGAAAAGTACTGCCAGCCCCTAGGTTTTTTTTTAAATAAAAATGTAAGTTTGCTAGTGCAATTGAAAGCATTACAAAGACATGTGGGCATAACGGCATTACACTCCACTAACACGCTTTTTCCCTCGCATTACGAATTATAAACATTAAAGACCAATGCACATTGGTATTTTTTCTTTCATCCTCACAAATTTGTCCCAATGGCCCGCGCTGTGCAAAGCACTTAAAGGGTATTGATATCCCATTTAGCGCGCGTGAATTAAAAAAAAAGTTCCCTGACATAAGGCCAATTTGAGATGTTCCAGAAATAAAGATTCGATCTAAAAATTAGACAAACAGGACGATGTCCTAGACAAAACTTCAGGGTCTAAGACAGGTGAAGAAACGCTGGGGTAGTTATAATTTGAATAGATTCAAAGCTTGCATTAGCCTTGACAAAAACAAACTCCGCATCCTGACTGCATGTCATTTTAGGAAGCTATGTCTATCAGATGTAGGCTCATGCAGATTTCGCAGAGTCCAGTGAAACCCCAGAACACATAATGGTGGAATTTGGTGGAATTAACCCAGCAAACGTTCAATTACCAACTTACAGCAGAGAATCTTCCACTCATAGCACCCACTGTACTTCTTGATGTTGACAAAACTTGTTTCCTTTACTTTTGACATAAATGCGGGCTTACATAAGAATTACACCGAAAGTTAGTTTCATTATTTAAAGGGAACCATTAGTTCGCAGGAGACTCCACTGCCATGAGATTCCAGATTCCTTATAATAGTAGAATGTATTATTTAGGATACACGAGACTCTGTATGATTCGCAGATGTTGGCGTTGAATAAGGCATACAGGGAGCACGTGTATGTACATATGTATGTACATATGTCTATGAATCAAAACAGTCAGCATAGTGACGAGCAAAAGTGAATACATAATTTCCGATTTCGTGGTTTTCCATCCATAAAACAATTTTCTTCCAACGAATTTAAATGAAATTTTCAGATTTCTTTGTTTATTTTTGTTGAAATAACTGTTTATTTATAACTTAACTAGTTGTCCCGCCCGACTTTGCCCGTGTCTAAAAACTATAGTGTTACTTACAATACGTACATTGTCATTTGGTTCGAAGAATCAAAGACAGTGCGACTGGGAACGCACCCCAAGGTTTGCAGTCTATCAATGTATACAATCCACAAGTGTGGATTCTATGTGTTTGTAGTTTAAATATATGACATTTCGCAAGAAAGTAGCATTTGTTAGAGTGTTTTTATTTTTGCATTAATTTAAATAATATTGTGAATAAATTAATTTAAAAATCGGCCTGTAATAGGCACAGGATTTTAATGAACTGGAATACGAAGTTTAACTTTATTGTGTGCATTAGTTTTTGTGTTTGTCTAATCGTAAAATTGACAGGTAAGAGCGTCACACTGAGATTTATATATTAATAAGAAATAAGATTATGAAAATAGAAACGAAGGCAGCCCCAAGCATTGTCACACGTCCAGTTTTGCAGGTTTTTTTGTTCTTCCTGCATTCGTTCAAAATACCGTTAGTTATAATTTTCATTGGCATGTTCTGTTATGTTTCGTATAATTTATGAGTTGATAAGTGATCTACTTGGTGGTAAGTAATTTGGGTTTTTTTTTTATTTTATAATAAAATTGTGTAAAATAAAAAATAAATATACGGCGTCACCAGTCCGAACCAAGCCTAGCTTCCCTTCCACGAAATGGAAAGGACCTGCAGTTTTTTGACGTCTCCGAACGGCGAGTTGTAAAGCTTTACATGACAAATATACTCTTGAATGCTTGCCAGGCATTCGGAAGAGGGGGGCACTGTGAAAAAACTTTTAGGTGTTTGTGGCGGGATTCGAACCCAAGACCGCTGGCTCAGTAGTTCGACGCACTAACCACTGGCGCTACGGTGGACATAGATTTTTGATAATCCAATTAATTGTTGTATGTAAATACATAATGTAGACATAAATATGTATGTAAATTCAACACTTGGTTTTACCCGTGTCAAATAGTTATTTATGCCCCTAATTGTCTACTATATTATTGTGCTTGTTTTAAAACTTTCTAATATCAAGAACAAAGCTTTCTTTTTTTATAACTTTCTTTCTACATACATATACATACATATATCACGAGGACAGGTTATTGTACAACTCACATATAAATCAAAAATATACAAAAAAATGTTAAAGTGAAACTTCATCTTCACATCGGATCTCAGATATGTACCTACGCGTAGTTAGGTACTTTGAAACTGTGTACGTTACGTGTTTTTACGTTCTTATTGTTGTACAAAAATGTGTTCAAATGTTCACCTAAATACTTTCGAAAACTTCTTTGAATTTTCGTGAAGTTTCTTAAAATTTATTGTTTGCAGGTCTTAAGAAACACAACATAACAATTGTTCACTTATGTATTAAGTATTTTAGTAACCCTGTAAAGGTTTAAATATCAAATGAATAACAAATTATAAATAAGTATTGAATTCTTGGATTGTTCGTAATAAGTTAAAGTAGAGCCGTCTAGTGTTGAATTGATAATACGGCGAAATGAAGCTGGACTAAAGATTAGGGATATTAGAAAAGGATAGATAGAAAGAATAAAAATGGATTAAGAACTAAACGAAGAAGTGAATTTTGAGAGTTAGTCTCGTTGTAACAGTGGCAGAGTTTAGAAGTGCCATAGTATAATATAATAAAGTTGAAATCCATATAATTGTACATAAATTGAATCGATCGTTTTATTTTCTTTTATATTCATCGTCGGAAATTCGCTTAATCGATCGCAATTTAGCTTTGTTAACAGCTGTGAAAACCATCACAACTAACATTTTGGTGCCGAAACCCGGGAACTATATATATATATTCCTATATAAGGGCAAATATACATATAGAAACATATATATATATTTAACTATTATACCTAACAGATCAGATACCTGCATCGTCGAGGGAACCAGTCTGAAGGGTCATCAATCCTCATTAAATTCATCGTACACCTCAACAAATTCAAGAAATTGAATCGGTGTTCTCTGTGGATGTACTTTTGACCGCGTGGGAGACATCGTGGACGCTAAAGCTTTAGCTGCTCATCTCATCGTCATCATACAAACTTCACGCATATACGTCATCAGCACTCATCGAAAGACACGCATTCGAGTCCAGTGGGTAAAGCTGCATTTATCGCTTCAAGGGCAAAGGAAAGACAACCCACGTTTAGTAGCTGAGTGAATGGTGGGAGACATTAAAGGCGCTGGCAACATTTTGGATGACACAAAAGCTTTTTCGACCTGCATGTAAGTGAAAGTTGCTAAGCAATTGTTCCACCGTACATTAAATTAGCATGTATGTATTTAAATAATTATATGAAACCAGTTGCACTCCATAAATCATTCTTTGTTGCTGAAGATTTAGAAGTTGTCGCTGGTGTTAGTTGTTCCTGAAAAGAAAAAAAAAAAAAAAAATTGTTGCTGAGATATCGGATTGTTGTTGCTTAAGATTTAGAAGGTATCGCTGTGTTAGTAGCTGCTGCTGAGTAACATTGTTGCTGAGACTTCGCATTTTTGTGTGTTCGGAAGTCAAGTTGCTGCTTAGAATTGTTGCAGGATAGAGTTGCTAGTGGTTGAGAAAGCCTAAGTTCCATTTGATCGTTGCTTGGAAACTTGTTGCATGAGGTCCCTCAAATTGCGCACTATTTCTATCCCTCTCTAATACTTGCTATTCCGTTCGGCTTCTGTACTTGCTGCTCATACACACACTTCGTCTTAATAAAAACAAAGCTCGCTAATCGAAGGCTGGTTAGAATTTTGTTTTCGTTTGTTTTTATTTATTTTCTGTCATAATAATGCCACCTACAACAAGTAATGATGGCCAAACAGATGGTTTACCTGATAAGGCAAAATCGTTGGGAGAGCTGAAAGCGCTAAGAGCGTCAACTAAGGGCAGTCTCACTCGAATTAAAAAGTTAATTTCATCAAAGGGTGAATCGTTGTCGCCAACAGAGTTAGAATGCCGATTGGGTATACTCGAGTCATATTTTAAACAAATATTAAATGTTCAAATGACCATAGAGCGATTCAATATACCGGAGGAAGAGGATGCAAACGACAACTTTAGATCGGAAGTAGAGGATTTGTATGTGGAATCAAAGGCACAAATAATGGCTCTATTAGCTGCAGCGAAAGAAAGCACAAATCGTGCGGATAGTTTTAATACGACCGTGTTTTCTCAGCAGCCAGTGCATAGATCAAAACTTGAACAGATTAAGTTGCCTGTATTTTCTGGGAAGTTTTCTGAGTATCCAAACTTTATAGGGCTCTTTAAGAACTTAGTCGATAAAGATGAGACGCTGGATAATTTGCAAAAACTAAATTACCTTAAGCGTTCTCTCACCGGAACTGCGTTAGGGGCTATCAAAGAATTCGACATGATTGCAGCGAACTATAAAAAGGCATTAGAGCGATTAGCAAGCCGATTCGACAATAAGTGTCTAATTTTTCAAGAGCATATTAATTCGCTATTGGAGATCCCTAAGGTATCAAAGGCTACGTCATTTTCGTTGAGGAATTTGGAAGACAGCTTTAATACACATTTAACTGCAATGCTTTCGATAGGGAATTATAAAAATATCACCCATGCAATTCTTATTTCTCTAGCATTGGATAGAGTAGACTCGGAGACCCAAGCAAAGTGGCAAGACGCAATTAGTTACAAAGAACTACCATCGTGGGCAGAGTTTACTAGTGTTCTCGATCGGCGGTGCAGAAATTTGGAATCAAGAGAAGCCAAAATACATACGACAACAAATGCGTCGTCAAGTTCAACAGGTCACAGGGAAATTCGTAATCGAGCTCGTAAAGAAGATAAGAGCACCCGACAAATAACACTAGCAACGCAAAAGGTGCAATGTAGTTATTGTAATGCAGAGGGTCACCGAGTTGAAGATTGCTCAGAGTTTAAGAACCTTCCAATAGCCAGTCGGTTTCAGGAAACCAAAAAGTTGAGTTTGTGCATAAATTGTTTAGAAAAAGGGCATTCAGTAAGACGATGTTCAAAATCAAAATGCGGCATCTGCTCCCTACCGCATCATCGACTTTTGCATCGATTTTCTTCGAACCCAAATACCAATGAAAGTCCAAGAAGTGGCACTGATGAACCACCTCAGGCGACCCTGGTTGGCCGAGCACAGAATCAGGTTATTTTGGCAACGGCTTTAATTGAAGTAAGGGATAGGGCAGGTGTCTATCATCCAGTTCGCGCCCTTCTCGATTCTGCATCACAATTAAATTTCCTTACTGAGCATATGGCTCAACGACTCAAGTTAAGTAAAATTACCTCTGATATGGAAATCAGTGGCATTGGGAAAGAAAGAACTAAAATCCGCCACAGAACGCACGCAGCGTGTAAGTCAAGAATTTCCGACTTTGAAACGCAGCTAGAATTGTTGATTATAAAAACCATAACCGATCTTCAACCGATCAAATCGTTCAGTATTGAGAGTTGGAATATTCCAAAGAATATTGTGTTGGCAGACCCCAATTTTAACCAAGCATCTAAGATTGATATGCTGATTGGAGCGGAGTGCTTCTTTGAGTTGTTGTCGATTGGACAAATAAAGGGAGAAGGACTTCCAACGTTTCAAAAAACTTTATTTGGTTGGGTAGTTTCCGGTAGGTTTGATCTCGCGGTGGTCCCAAATGCTGCGGTTTGTTTAGTAAGTGGTCAGCAGTTGGACGAGGATATTCGACTTCATGAAATGGTCGAACAGTTTTGGAAGTTGGAAAGTGTGGAATCCAAACAACATTTTTTGACACTTGAAGAAACTAAATGCGAGGAACACTTTCTGAGAACGGTAGGGCGAGATAAAAAAGGTAGATTCGTTGTAAAGCTACCATTTAAAGAGAACCCTGAAGTCTTGGGAGATTCGTTTGAGGTAGCTAGGAAAAGATTCTGGGCATTAGAGAGGAGATTAGCGAAAAATACGGAAGTTAAGGAACAGTACTGCAAGTTTATGAAAGAGTATGAAGAGCTGGGCCACATGCAAGTGGTATCCGATGAAAAAGTGAAGGAGATGAAATACTTCTGCCCACATCAGTGCGTTCTCAGGCCCGACTCGTCTTCAACAAAATTGAGGGTGGTTTTCGACTGCAGCACCAGTACTTCTTCTGGTCTCTCGCTTAATGACATCCTGTTAAAGGGACCTGTAATCCAAGATACACTTTTCTCAATAATATTGCGGTTTCGTTGTTTTAGATTTGCCTTAACAGCGGACATTTCGAAAATGTATCGGCAGATACTAGTTGATTCGAATGATTGTGAATACCAAGGCGTTCTCTGGCGGCAAAATTCGACAGAGAAGTTGAAGGTGTACAAGCTGAATACCGTAACCTACGGTACTACTTCAGCTCCATACATAGCCACTCGTTGCCTGAAAATGCTCGCGGATAGTAATTTGGAAAAACTCCCCGTAGGGTCAAGAGTATTACGCGACGATTTCTACATGGACGACCTAATAAGTGGAGGAGATTCTTCAGAAGAAATCCAAAGAATCTATCATGAAATCCGGACCATTCTTGAAAGCGCTGGGTTTGAGCTTAGAAAATGGTGGACCAATGACGGAGCAATGTTGGATCGAATTCCTGATGTGGAGAGAGAGATCCCACTTCGAATTAACGACTCGGATGTCATTAAAACACTGGGAGTCAAATGGAATCCATCCACTGACCAGCTGCAATATGTTACCCCAGATATTGTGCCATTCAAGAACATCACTAAACGGATCATTCTTTCGGAGCTGTCAACCCTGTTTGATCCACTGGGACTGATAAATCCAGTGATTGTCAAAGGAAAAATGATCCTACAGAGCCTCTGGGTGATTAAGGCTGAATGGGATGAGTCGGTACAGGCTCGAATATTTGGAGAATGGGAGGTTTTTCGCAATCGTCTTAAGGAATTGGATAACATTAAGGTACCACGGTACATATTATCCCCAATGCACAAATCATTGGAAATACATGGATTCTCGGATGCCTCATTAAAGGCATATGGGTGTTGTATATACATACGCACAACAGATGAGAATGAAAGGGTTACTTGCAATTTATTGAGTGCAAAATCGAAAGTAGCGCCGCTAAAAACACAAAGCCTACCGAGGCTGGAATTATGTGCGGCAGAAATGTTGGTGGCGCTGATAGTAAAAATCCTGCCAAATTTAACACAGTTAGTGGAGCAGATTTATCTATGGACGGACTCTGAAATTGTTTTGTGCTGGTTGTCAGCTCATCCATCGACATGGGACGTTTTTATAGCAAACAGAGTTTCTAAAATACAATCGGAGCTACCAGCAGCAAATTGGATGCATGTAAACAGTAAACAGAACCCCGCGGATATAGTCTCCAGAGGAGCCTACGCGGATGAACTCCGAGATAGCATTTGGTTTAAGGGACCAGATTTTCTCTATTTAAGTAATGAGCACTGGCCGAAGCAAAAAGACGTGTCGGCAATAAATAAGGATACACCTGGACGGCGTAAGTGCGATGTGGTTCTAATGATCGCAAAGGTATCAGCGGAATTCTCGGAGCAGTATCTACGGTTCAATGACTTCCAAAAAACTTGTCGGATATTCGGTTATGTAATCAGGTTTATAAACAAGTTAAAGAAATCGAAGCCGGCAGAAGTTACATCAATGGAGCAGGCGGGAAGCGATTGGTTTCCGGAGGAGAGTCCTCAACAAAGCATTCCACCTACTGTGAGCGAGTGGAAAGATGCGCTACTACATATAGTGTGGCATATACAGCGCGAATATTTTCAAGATGAAATCACGCAGCTGGAAAAACAAAAATTGATTAGCCCAAAGAATTTCGTCAAAAATTTAAACCCCTTTTTAGACGATTCTTCTTTAAAACTCCTTCGAGTTGGTGGGCGTTTGCAGAATGCAGACATCCCCTTTTCCACCAAATGCCCCATCCTTCTTCCAAAATCCCACCCCTTTGTATATAATATGGTTCTTTATTTACACAGAAAGAATTACCACGCAGGACCTCAGGCATTAGTTGGCATTATTCGGCAGCGTTTTTGGATAATAGACGTCAGAAGGCTGGCTAAGAAGGTCGTAGACAGATGCATTCATTGCTTTAGGTATCGACCCAAACTACTTACGCAAACCATGGGGAACCTTCCAGTAGACAGAGTCCAGCCAGCGCGGCCGTTCCAAAAAACTGGCGTAGACTTTTGTGGTCCGTTTTACATAACGTTGAAACGGCGTGGACAAAGGACATGCAAGGCGTATGTGGCAGTTTTTGTTTGCTTCGTTGTCAAGGCCGTCCATTTGGAGATCGTTTCGGACTTGTCAAGTGAAGCCTTTCTCGCGGCATTAAGAAGATTCGTTGCTCGTCGAGGTCTATGCGAGGAACTGTTCTGCGATAATGGGACAAATTTTGTCGGAGCCCGCAACGATCTGAAGGAATTTAGAGAAAAATTTCTACAACAACAAAGCCAGAACGAGATCGCGGCCTGGTGTACGGCTGAGCACATCCAGTTTCATCACATTCCACCCCGAGCGCCTCATTTTGGTGGATTATGGGAGGCCGCCGTGAAGTCCGTTAAAACTCATTTGTTCCGAACATTGGGCCAGGCCTGCCTAACATTTGAAGAGATGTCTACAGTCATTGCGGATATCGAAGCAATATTAAATTCTCGGCCAATCTGTGCGATGTCAAGCGACCCGAGCGATGAAGCAGTGTTAACGCCCGGCCATTTTCTGGTCGGTGCTCCCCTTAACGCAATCCCAGAGCCTTCGATAAGAGACGAAAAGATATCCAGCTTAAAGAGATGGCGACGTTTAACCCAGATTAAACAACATTTTTGGGCTCGATGGTCAAGGGAGTATCTTCTGGATCTGCATAGGCGAGCGAAATGGAATTCTTCTTCTGACAACGTGAAAATTGGGTCAGTTGTGCTGATTTCTGATGACAACGCATCACCTCAACAGTGGCTGTTAGGAAAGATCATCCATACCGTGATATCATCAGATGGCAAAGTTCGGGTAGTCGACCTTAAAACAAAAAATGGGATTTGTCGTCGAGCTATTCATCGATTGGCGCCATTACCTATTGGTGATTGAAGCATCTGATTAATGAATCCGATCCTTCAAGTGGGCAGTATGTTCACTTATGTATTAAGTATTTTAGTAACCCTGTAAAGGTTTAAATATCAAATGAATAACAAATTATAAATAAGTATTGAATTCTTGGATTGTTCGTAATAAGTTAAAGTAGAGCCGTCTAGTGTTGAATTGATAATACGGCGAAATGAAGCTGGACTAAAGATTAGGGATATTAGAAAAGGATAGATAGAAAGAATAAAAATGGATTAAGAACTAAACGAAGAAGTGAATTTTGAGAGTTAGTCTCGTTGTAACAGTGGCAGAGTTTAGAAGTGCCATAGTATAATATAATAAAGTTGAAATCCATATAATTGTACATAAATTGAATCGATCGTTTTATTTTCTTTTATATTCATCGTCGGAAATTCGCTTAATCGATCGCAATTTAGCTTTGTTAACAGCTGTGAAAACCATCACAACTAACAACAATAAAAAAAAATATATATATAAACGAGTACCTATACAACCAAAAATACGTGCGGCTAAGATGTGTTGTTTATTTCTTTTGGCTACGCTCGTGACCAATTCAGTTATAAAGATTTCTATTTAAGATTTACTGTAATCAAAAAGACCTTTAACATGAAATAAAAATCGATTCGAAAAATTCCTTCAGCTATCACGTTACGCCATAAATTATTTTCATTCTCAACTTTTTTATTTCTAACTACGGCATGGACATCCACGTAACGAGGATAGTAGTACGGCATTGATTGCCTGTTGAATCTTCTCCTGTGTCCTTCGAAGAACTGCAGTGTAGAAGATAATGGTGGATTAATTAACACATTAGCAATCGGCCCCTGGAAGGGGTTTTTTTTTCACTGTAATGGACGTAAAACAGACCATAGTTTAAAAGATAATCTTATTATTAAAGAATTTAACTTGAACGTTATTTAATTAAAAAATATTGTTATTGTTTCTTTTATTATGTACACATAATATTTATTTATTCCACTTGGAAAACAATCAAAGAAATTATAAAAATAACACAGAAATGTATTACCAGCGTTCGCATTTTGTTGACCAAAAAAAGCCAAAAAAGGCAAAATAATACCGCAGAAAAAGGCAAAAAGGCATTTAATAATAAGGGTTTGTATGCATTATTATTAACATTGTAACCCAAAACATTTTGAAGTTCTCTGGTACGTAACAATCGCCTGCGATAAGCTCTTAAAAAGGAAGAAATCAGCTAAGTAGTCATGAAAGTTATATTATGCGAAAGTACACGAATCAAAACGTACCTGTCGAATTTGGACTTAAAAAAAAAAACGACCCAAATTTAGCACTAACTGTAGTAACGGTTTTAATATAATTGTGCATCTCAATAATGAGGATAAATTATTTAACAATTATCTACAGAGCTTGTTATCCAATATCCATCACTATAACTGCACAATAAATGTATCAAAACAACAACAAAATGAATTAAATCGCTGTGAAAAATACCAGAAAAACTTATCACAAACTACTGCAACAAAACACTCAACCTTAGAGACTGATGCCACTATGAACAACTACTCTCAGGTGATGAATTATACTGTTATCTGGTTGTACCGTTATTAAAGATATCATCTGCTACAAAAAAACCTGTACACTTTGAACTTTTGCATATCACCTTTTGGCCTATACGGGAAACCACACTGAAAAAAATATCGGTTGTGATATTGACAATTGCCGGTTATCAACTGAAAATTGTCAATGTGATGAAAAAAATAATCAATACGATGAAAATAATCCCCGACTAGCTTCGTATTTGAAAACCGGATAGTCAATATGAAAATTTTGGATTTTCATTTGTCGGTATTCAATATGATGAAAGAAATTTTCAATATGACAACCCCAGTTGTCGTATTGACTATTGTGGTTTTCAATATGATTATCTTACTTTTGCAGTCATCACATTGATAATTTAGATTTTCAATGTGATTATCGCATCTTTGCAATTATCACATTGACAATTGCAATAGTCAATATGACAATTCCATTTTAAATTTGAAAATCGAAATTTTCAATCTGCAATTGTCATTATGAAAAATTGAAAATTGAAAATCGTAAATTGTCATATTGATAACTACAGTAGTCGGTTGAAAAATGACAATTTTTTCATCACATTGATTACAAAAATTATCAATATGACAACGTTTTTTGGTTCAGTGCACAGTGCGACGCTTCTACCGATAAAACATACTGAGTATTTAACACTTCAAATATGCGTATATTACTGTCAAAATTTTAATTATTTTTTTTCGTTCTAATTAATTTTATTTTAATTTTACAGCAGATCATTATCCACCGAACAGCAATCGCACGTTTGATCAATCCCTGTACCATATTTTATATTCGTAATAAGAAACTTTTTTTTGAAACATGATTTTCCACAGGTCACTAATGCCAGGGAAGTATAATGAGGTAAAAACTGAAGTCCATGTCGGCGTGGGATTGAACCATGAAAAAAATCGTTGACTCCAGCGAATACGAAAAGCTGTACTGTATCCAATTAAAAAATCAATTTGCATGAACAAGTTTTTCATAAAAAAAATCAGTCAATATACAATCTGTATTATATTGCACTCAAAATACATATGTATGTACGTATGCTTCCATTAAATAAAGTTTTCCTCTGTGAGTAAATATGCCGTCAGTCGTCGCCCACATAATAAAATGCTCATATTTCACCAAATTGATTGCATTTTTGTTTCTCGCAAACACGTTGGCAACGTAATTCATCATATTCATCCACGCATATCGTCCTGTAGCCTTTGCATTTTACCAACCCGTGTTCCACATTGAAACACGTCCAAATTGGGTAAATTTCTCGGTACTCGTTTTTTTTTTTCATCTTTTTTAAGGAAAAATCCTCGAGTACGTTCCATGAAGGATGCTTTCACATGAATGCACTTGGTAGGTGACCTTTGACGTTGGAAAACATGGAAAAAAAAAACATTTTCTCAACTCAATCCCGAATGCAAATCGTTTTTAGATTGCTTTTGGTGAGTTTTAGGGCGGAAAATACGAATATCCTTATGGTTGCCTCACGCCTGACTTATTTAGAGCAACTGGCATTCGCAAGCGAATAATGGCAGAAAAATAAACCAGTTTCGTGGCAGATATGTCTCAAACTGGGATAACACGAACCAAGAGAAGTCATTTAAATCCCCTTAATGTGGCATTCCGTTTGTTGTTATAGCATTTGCTGTGGCATAGGAACGATGAACAATGATTTCAACCAAATTTTGCTCCACCCATTCAAAAGACTCTCTTGTTGATTATTCAAGAATTTTGATTGTCGAAGAAATCCTAAGTGGATTTGAATTGTTTGCAATCCGATACAGATACAGAATCCATGCAAATATTGGTTGAACTCAATTACTAAAGAATACATTTGCCATCACCACCGAAGCGCACAGATTTTTTATGTCAGAATCCTGCCCCCACACTCACAGTCAGGACACATAAAATCCCACCGAAGCATTTGGATAGGATTGAGGGGCGTCAACTATGAATTCAACAGGAATGAATACTGGATCCGCAGTTACATGCATAAACACACCCAACACACAATCCGTTCCATAATTTAATAATTCAAAACGAAGCGTACTTTTCGGCGGAAATGTGCGGGTGTGCTGGGAAAACCATAAGCGCTTCCGGGCACCCATTAAAGCTAAAGGAGCAAAAATCGATAAAAAAAAACACCATTTGTACAGATGATAATGACGCGGCGCTATGCTGTGTATTTGTCCCTTACAAATTGTGTCCTTTAATGGGGCAACATCCGTGTCATTGCCATCACGTTGGGTCATTGTGGATTGGTGGCTCTGAAACACTCATGTGGAATGCAACAGTTGAGAATACCATGGGGATCATTTCATTCAATGTGCCATCCTCGATACTAGGATAATCTTTTTTTTTATTTTTTTTTTCGTTTTAGTGGAGTGGAACCATTTCAGTTTACATTCGTATTGATGGCTGCATACGGGACACATTTCGGTGTCATATGGCCTGGACGAGCGAGACGATAAAATCTTTTTTCCAATTGTCAGTCTTAGCTTTTAATGTGTGATTTATGGGCTGGCGTGCCGGGCCGTGCCGTGCCGGGACACGGTGGCGGCGCTTGCTGCGAGGAAAAGAAATGACTTTTGCAGTCATACGACACCGGGGGCGTAATAAATTAAAAGACTGCGACGTCTGCAAAAAGGATTAATGACCTAGTCGAAAATGCTCTTTCCTTTTTATTCGATAGGATGTCAAATAAGGTAGAGTTCGCCAAATTGCCAGTATCAGAAACACAGATCGTTTCGGTAATGTGCTGTGGAAGTTTTAATGAGTTTTTGATTAGAATCGAATATGGGCACATTTAGCTTGTGGAGGCTATTGAGAAATAAGCTTTTTGACATGTTCACCTGGCATTGAGACAACAAAGGACATTCATTAATCGTTGGAGATTAGGGCGAAACATAACATGACCTTGCGAGTATACGGTATACCTACAAAAATAATGGACTTGGAATATGTTCTATAGGTGGGTACTTACACTCTCTCTTCATTTATCGATAACAGTGAATAAAATGAAAATTGTAAAGTTAAGAGGGCTTAGAGAGCTTCACATTTGGAGCTGTTATTATTTTTTTTTATGATAAGTAGGAGTGGAGAGGCAGCATCAAAACTCGTTTGTTCGTTGATGATATAGCAATGTTAGCGAACTCACGCGAATCTTTGCAATTAATGGTAAATCTACTACCTATCTGATTACTGTAAAATGTGAAATTTCATGGTGAATCTAAGTAAGTCACAAATTATGATTTTCAAAAAAAAAAAGAGAAGGAGATACTGCTAAAATGAAAAATGGCTGCTTAATGGAAGAAATGTATCGAAGAGTGTATGGAAGAGTGTATTTGACGAGAAACCTCAATATGGAAAAACATTTAAGTGAAAACCTGTCCAAGGCCATCAATGTAGCGTGGAAGAAATGTTCCAGCAACAAATGTATTGTATAGCTATAGCAGATAGTGCTAAGTTTAAAGTATTTGAAACGGTTGTAAATATGGGGAGGAAGATGTTATGACGTTGTGGAAAAACTACTCCGGTATTATTTCGAAATAACATTTCGATTTCCAAAAAAACACGCCTAACTATGTTATATATGTATGATAATGTTGGAGACAGACCCTAAAACTTCAAATCGATCGATGTGCTCAGAGTGTTAGATATGCCTGACTATCGTCTACCAAAAAAAAACTGTCCTTCAAAAAATCCGTATGAAAACAGTATGGTACCTAGTGGGTGGGTGTGGAATAGAGCCAAGTCTCGAGGATGCAAGAAGCTGGAAGCCCAAACTTCACCATATGATCGAATTTGTTCATAAGACACAAGACACAACAGGCTCACTCCATAGAGCTGTCTTTAGCAGACTATGTCACAATCTGGGGGAAAGAAAATATTTTCGTAATGACCATAGCATTGTGGAAATATCCATGGTGCTAAGGTTGCGTGGAGAACTCCTCAAACTTAATTATTACCCACATAGGGAGGATTTACCCATACTCTGCAGCATGTGTGATTTGAAGGCGAGAGAAGATATATTGCATTTTGTTGCTCGGTGTATAGTTGTGAGGGAGACGAGGACATCGATATTCGAAAGGAATGTCTTATCGGAAAATCAAATCTTTCAAGAATAATTTGGAACGGGACGTCTCAAGACTATCTAGGCACTGCAAAATCGCCCTTCGATATAGGGAGGAAATCTCAAAAGAAAGTTTTTAAAATACCAAAAAATTACTTTGCTATTGGTTTTCAATTTTATTTTATTGTTTTAATAAAGTTCGTGCAAAAAATATAACACGCACACAAAAATGGTTGCGAGAACCGAGAAGCAGGCCCAGGTTCACATCGAGCTGTAGCGCCACCTAAGGTAAAAGTAAGTTTATAAAGTAATATTCTTGTTAAAATCCCTTTTTAAGCACTGCATTAACCGTTTAAGTACTCATTGTTTCCCTTTCTTTCGTCATAATTTACATGAAATATTCCCCTTTTAAATACAAATTTTATTAAAGCACTAGAATCGAAACAAAGCAAAAGGTAATAAATTTAATCTAGTACGTGGGTTCTAGTACTCTAGTAAGACTTTTTTTTTTTTTTTAATCTACACACGCTAAAGGGGATATGATTACCCTTTTAATGTTTACACACAGCGCGAGCACATGAAGGACGAGAACGAGAGGCAGACAGATCGACGTAGTGGTAGGAAACTCAGATGATAGGTTTCAATTTCAACTAACTCTATGGGTGGTGTCCAGGATAACTTGAGAGTTGTGTGTTATTTTTGTACTTGCTTATGATTCACAGGAGTTTTTTCCAGATGTTTCTTATTATAGTTTGGGCGATCAATTTCTTCGGCCATATCCAAGATCCTACTGCCAGTGTTATGCCTTCGAAGTAGGTTTCGATATTAACCTCTGAAACTGATCAACTTATTTTTATTTCGTGAGAAATAAATGCTTCGAGAAATCTGGATTCGAACCGTGAACCTTCCGCATGACAAGCGACGACGACTACCACTACGCCACGGCCACCCACTTTGACGTTTTCCATTGGCTGCACTTTTCGATTGTTGGTTTTGATTTTTGAAGATCTTTCGTGTTTGCGCGGACTTATCTTGTTCGTGGATAAGCACCTCTGAGCAGCTAAGCGGATTTTCGTAACTAAAGGGTGATTTTTTAGCTGGTTTGGTTTTGACAACACTAGTTTTGACAGCTGACGTGTGTTTAGTACCTTGTGTCACTGTCAAACAGCTTCAGTTTGGTTTGCAATTTAACCATGGATCGTCTTACAAATGAACAACGCTTGCAAATTATTGAATTTTACTATCAAAATTCGTGCTCGGTTCGAAATGTTCATCGCGCGCTGCTTCCATTTTATGATCGGCATTCTCGACCTTCTGAGCAGTCTATTCGGAAGATTGTGACCAAATTTCGCACCAAATTTACTTTGTTGGACATTAAACCACCAACACGTTTACGTACTGTGCGTAGTGAAGAAAATATTGCGGCCGTATCAGCTAGTGTGACAGAAGACCGCGAAATGTCGATTCGGCGCCGTTCCCAGCAGTTAGGCCTTTGTTACAGCACTTTTTTTTTGCCCGAAATGGAAGTTCTTGACTTGCATGATATGTGGTTTCAACAAGACGGTGCCACATGCCACACAGCACGCGAAACAATGGCGCAATTGCGAGGCGAGTTTGGTGAACAGTTAATTTCACGTTTCGGGCCGGTCAATTGGCCGCCTAGATCGTGCGATTTGACACCATTAGATTATTTTTTGTGGGGGTATGTCAAGGCTAATGTCTATAGGGACAAGCCCGCTTCGATTGACGTACTGGAAGCCAACATCCATGCATTCATTCGTGAGATACCGGCCGATATGTGTGAAAGAGTATGCCAAAATTGGACTCAGCGGATGGGCTACCTGAGACGCAGCCACGGTCAACATTTGCATGAAATTATCTTTAAACATTAAATTGCAAGGTTCAAACTATCGATTCAAATAAATATTTCATTCATTTTTTCGAATTTTTTGTGTTTTTTTTTTAAAAAAAGTTCTCAACCTCTTAAAAAATCACCCTTTACATATCGCAGGATAAGTACCTCACGATTCGGCTAACGCATTTATCCGGTTTTTACTGTATTCTCAGTATACTAAAGAAGTAATGCATACTGTGACGTTATATAACGAAATATTTATTTAACGAATTGGTTAATCCAAATCTACTCATAGTATGATATCTACTCCTACATCGCAATTGTAATTAAAATCAATTCACTTGAGTTCGTCACTGGTCTCCCCAAATAGCTTTTGCGTCTCTGAAAGGAATAACAGTGCTATCACAGACGCTATGTTATGTATACACCGAAACAATTTTATTAACAATAAGTACTTGGTTTGCCTTTGTAAATGCCAAACTTAAGTATCTACTTCTATACAAAAGCATAATGTGTTTGGAAGTAGGGATGTGGTCTCAAATTAGCAATTTGAAGATGACAACGCTAAATAAATACTGAGAGTTGTATACGAGCAAATTAGCGATTAGCGGTATTTTAACATGAAACGTAATTGGATTTGCCTTTTAGTTCATCCTACAAGTATAAAGGGTTAGTATTGGCAAGTTATTCGTTACAATTTTTTGAAAGAAACTGCAGCTTATGGAATTATATACTAACTATATTTTTTTTATGTTATACGGAATAGAAAAACTGCAATGAACATGTGGAACTAAGGTATTATTTTTAATGAGTATAAAGTGTTTGTTTTTCCTCGGTAAGACAAACCAAAGTTCAACATACATAATTACGGTGGTTAAGGTTTTCATAGCAACAGCTGCTGGCAACACCACACACGATAATGAAAGCTGTCAGAGAACGGACCAATGAGGAGGCGGCTTTTATCGATATTATTTTAAAAGAAATATATAAAAAAAAATATTTGGCTTCAGCAGTCCTAGGTAGTACCAAGCCTAACTTCCCGCAACGATTTGTGTGTGCGCGTTATATTTTTGCACGAATGGAAGGGACCTACAGTTTTCTGCCGTCTCCGAACAGCGAGTTGGGAAGCTTTACATGACAAATGATACTCTTGAATGCTTGTCAGGCATTCGGAAGAGGTGGGCACTGTGAAAACTTTTTATGTGTTTGCGGCGGGATTCGAACCCAAGACCGCTGGCTCAGTAGTCCGACGCACTAATCACTTGCGCTACGGTGCGTCACATCGATATTATTTGGTAAAGTTTTTCTGCGACAACGCGACTTTAAGTTTTAGATCTTAATCTTCGTCTTTTCGTAATTTTGCAACTAAATATGGTTTTAAAATTCGAGCTCAAAATCGCAGAGATAATGAGTTTGTTTTATGAATTAATTGAAAGTTAATAAATAATAAAAGTTATATTTTTGGAAAATAGTTTGCATTTTTCTCGGCGAGTAGTTGAGATCTCCAAACACTTTATGGGATAATCCACTTTCATACTTATACGAGTACAATATAAGAGTGTAAGAGTGGTAAAGCCTGAAGCGGTATTCTTCAACAGCTGTCTCTTCTAGATCTAAAGTAGCCCATACACAATAAAATTCCATTGTCAATTGGGGTTACAACTGAATTGATATTCGGCCACACACTGTAGGTTGAAAAACTTGTCTTTTGATTTTTTCTCATCAAGTCGTTAACCGTCAAATCGATTATTTGACAACTCCACACAACGATTTCAACAACAATCGACTGTTGACGGTTGATTTGAGTAGTGTATGGTCAGCATAAGGAAGAAGAGACAGCGGCTGAAATGTCCAGGACATCACTGGGTATCTGAATCGTGATGCGGGTTTCCTACCTCTATATTGATTTTACAAACTTCAAATAAGTTATATTATTCACAATGAGAAATTGGATAAACAAGAACGCGACTGAGTGTGTAGCGCTGTACTACTGAGTTCAGGGGTCTGCACATAAAATTGATTTTTTCGACGTGAATTTCTCAAAAACTATACAACTTACGAGATTCGCTATAGTTTTGTTTAAAAATATAATTAATCATCTACAAACTGTGATTTTTTCATATTTTCGACTTCAGTAGTTTCTGAGAAAACCGTAGGGTACTTTTGGTATGATATCTTTCGCACATTTTTGGCAATAACATCCAACGTTTCTAACGAAAAAAAAATTTAAAAAAATATTTTTGGAAACTTTGTTTCGAGCCCTGATGTGGGACATGATATATTTTTCAGAATTTATTTTTTGAGATTACATTTTACCCACCCTGTATAGTTGTTTCACAATATTTTTGAGTAATATGTTGTCCCGGTATGTGGACCACCGTAATGTACAAGTGTGCCAAATGGCAAGTTTCAGGAATAACGGTTCTTGATGTTTTTATCGTGACAGACATTTTTTAGTTGGAGCGAACTTATCATGGTTCCGTATTACCATATGGGTACGGAACCCTAAAAAAGAAGTCCTGCAAATGAAGAGAAACTTAACGTATTCTTAGTATACGAAGACCGTGTGCCAATTGCGTTAACATTTTATCCACTGGCTAATTTTTGACACTAGTTTGGTGAATATAGACTTCAAAAAATTAGCCGGCTCTGGAGCTGCATAAAAATTGCATTACCATTTCCAACGTTCCCGTTGCAAACTTGTATTTATAAATATCAAAAATATTTTATTTTGCTGCGACATGACTGCCGTTCATAAATTTATACAAATGTATGTATACAGCAAAATGTTCATAATTATTAACTTACCCTATATATACATTACGTTAATCACATGAAGTACGCTACGGAGCACACATCACAAATGTTGTTTATGCCACTTCAACTAACTCTTTCCACAACTGACTTCCTACACAGTTTCATTCCACCAATCTTATGGTAAAATATGCAGATTCATTCGATTGAAAAATGTATGACATTTTAAAGGTACACCTACCTACATCATTATTTATTCTGTCATGTTATGCGTCCCCCCTTTTCACTAACACGTAACAAATCTTATACAGATACATGTACGTACATATCCCATTGAAATGTATTGAAACTGTAACAGGTCCTTAATTCTGACTGCCAGTCAATTTGCCCACCTCTTCGCCTGTCTGACCATCTCCTGTCTTTGATTCTAGCCCTAAAAAATAATGGACATTTTCTCACAGCTGGTTTTTAAAACGTCGTTTTGTATTCACAATGGTTGAAAGAATTTTATACCCATTTCAGTATTGGTTAGATAGTACACCTACACAGTGAAAAATTCCCATAACCGTACTTAACATAATTTCCTCTTAAATTGGCTATAATCTAAAATATGAATCATACCATTTTATTGCAATTTTATATCTAACCAATATTTTATGTACGAAAGGACAAACGTATCGATTTTATTTGAATTCAAAAAATACAAAGAATTTCGGTCTGAATAGCGTATGAACACGTACGTGAGAGGTAGCCGTGTTCTTTATTTCACTTTTGGTGATAAATGGAATTGTGAAACTCAACATTCTCTATTACTCATTCTGAACAAAGTGCGCGTAGAAGAAACAACAACAAAAGGGAGGAATACGATAACTATTCAGTAAGGACGCTTCGCGTCGGGCGCCAAGTTCAAAATATGTTGAATGGGATCAATTTGCTCCCTAAGCCGTAAGGATTTAAAGTAATTTACCGCGCAGTTTGAAGGTTAATCATAAAGTGAATGTTACTTATTCAGAAATCAATTATGTTCATCACAGCAGCAGTTCCAACTACATAATATATTCTTTTGATTTATTTGTTAAATAAATTTGAAAACTTGTTTTCGATTTAGAAAAGTTAAATTGCATGCCACTGGCATTGACATGCATTATGCATTTTGTACGCGTACATGATACGTTGGAACGAGGAACATGCAAAAGTTTTCCTGTATCAACTTAATTTATTTCATGTCATGAGTTTAGTTTATTTAATTTTTCTGTTTTAAGTAGTCTTCCTGCATCAAGGATATCACAAACGAATTTATAATTACTCACATGTTTGTGTTGGCATTTGCTATTTTAATGGAAGTTCATTCGCATACTAATATGCATATTTTTGAGTGTATAAAGTGAATTTTTCATGAAAATTATTATATTTTGCTCAACTTGGATAAAATACATTTCGTATGAAATGTTATTTTTTATTTTTTTTTTGTAAAAAGCTTATTGTTCTGCTTTTTGGTAGATCACTTTTCTACGTTATTTTTTTTTATTTTCTACATGCGAGATTTCTCGCAGTGGTCCATTAGTATTTAATAATTCCCTATATGTTAATTTAATTTCTCTATGCTTATTTATTAAGTACTAGCCGTAACCCGGTGCGTTTCGCTCCATCTATCTATTCAAAAATTTCCCGCGCACATAGTTATTTTTCTATCTGTCTCTCTGTCTGCCTGTCTGTATGTCTGTCTGTCTGTCTGTTTGTCTATCTGTCTGTCTGTCTGTCTGTCTATTTTAATTGACCAAAATGATTCTGAAATTACGAATTTTTTTATGACAGGTACGAAAACCACCAGTTGTTGAGTAACCGCACTGTTGCTATGTTGTATTATATATTAAGAAAAACGTATTCTGAAAATTTTACCGAAATCGGTGGAGTAGTTTCCGAGTCTATAAAAGACAAACATATATGTACATATGTACATACATACATTCATTTTTATAGATTTAATAGCTTGACTCCAGCGCCACCTATCGGGTCCAGATCTTATAATTTTTTTTTAGGCACTGAACCATGAATATGAGCCTTTTTGGTCCACAAATATAGAAGTTAGTAATAACTTAACTATGGCGCCACCTATCGGGTCTAGATTTTATAATTTTCTATTTTAGCACTGAACCAACATACATATACTGTGAATATGAACCTTTTTGGTCCATATATATAGAAGTTAGTAATAAGTTGCCTCCTTTGCACTGAACCAACTTATATTGTGAATATGAGAATTTTTGGGCCATAAATATAGAAGTTAGTAATAACTTGACTCCAGCGCCACTTATCGGATCCAGATTTTATTATTTTCTCTTTTTGCACTGAACCAACATATATTGTGAATATGACCTTTTTTGGTCCATAAATATAGAAGTTGTTAATAACTTGATTCCACCGCCACCTAACGAGCGGATTTTTATCCTATCTTCTTCGATGGTATGCGCACAACAACTTACTAAAGTTTCATCACAAACGGATGAGCGATGCGCCCTCGCATATGGTACGAACAAACAAACAAACAAACATACACACATTAATTTTTATATACCTAATAGATTTATTTATGCTGTTTGTATTAGTATCATATATATTATTTCTGTAGTATAGGTACCATCTGCGGCTCTTATATTCAGCCAATCTTAACAAATGAGGTGTCAAATGAAAGAGAATTTCCTTCAGCAGTGACGAATTGCACTTTCACTTTAAAAATGTTAACAAATTAAGAAAAACCATCAAAACAAATATTCTACCCAAAATGAACTCCCAAAAGAATAAACACTTTCCGTATGATTTCCATCAGTTGACAAATGGAAATCATATGGGAAAATTGGATGTTGGATGGGAAGTTTTGGATTTTGGGGCTTGGGTTTTCCCTTGCGAGAGTTCTCCCACGGGCATACTATTTTTATTTATTTAGCTATTCCCATGTATGCATTCATCTTCTTTTTTTTTAAATTTAATACTTATTTATTTATCTGTTATTTTGTCTACCATAGATTTACGGTGAGGTTTTATCTCGTTCTTTTCCTAAAAAATTACATTTTATGTTATATCTTTTTTCATTAAACAAGCTTTATTATATTTATAGCGGAAAAATATTTTAAATGCTAATACTAATCTCTGTATATTATGTATCTATAAACTGTGCGATAACATATTATAAATTTATATAAACGAAATCAAAGTCTATAGTAGGACTCATCGAAATAATTTAGTCCTTTGTTTGATATGTTTATATTAGCAATGGATATTCTCTAAAAATAGTCTAGCTACCGATGATTCTGACATTTGAATTTCAGTGAGATGTAGGTAGCAAAAATTGCCAATTTGCTATTCGATTCCACTCTCGAGGCTGTGTGGAATATTTTCCGCTCCTCATTGCATTTCAATTTCAATGAGTTGTGGCTGAGGGTTCAATGGGAGACCCTGGATTGAATGGATTCGTTGATCTCAACACACTTTTCAAAGTCAAAAAAGCCGGCAAAATCATTTATGGTTTGTTTGTTATGGTTTTCTTTTTCTCAATAGAAAAAACATTCTGCCAAGTTTGGGGAAAACACAACATGTTTTTCTATTTACATTCATTATAATTTTGAATATGTTAAAAGATGAAGATGAACCAGTATCAGTTATTTTTTGGAATAACAATCATAAATTATTGAGGTATCGTTTTTGAGACTCATTGCAAAATCTCCGGTAAACAAGTCCTTTTTCAGAATTGTTTTTTTATTTTTTGATGCATTTAAAGTTACTCTGAATTTAAGACTAAATATCTATTTAATAACAATAAAAAGAAATCCGTCTACGACACAGCTACCCGTATCACAACAAAAAAAATCCAAATATTGGAAACTTATACGAGGACATACGATGGGGCGTTTTTAGGTTCACGGAATGGGGGGAGAAAGAGGTAGAAATACATTTTTGTTTAGTATTTAGTGTTTCTTAATTTATTCGTCAGTTAGAGTTACAGGTTCCATTAGACAACTTAAAACTATAGATGTAGTGTGTATACACAAAAATATCTTAATTGTTAATTATTATAAAAGAGCATTAACATTGATTTTCTTTTAAAAGAGTTTCTCGAGCAATGTTCAAATATGTCTAATTTATCAATAACTAAGTTTAGTTCCCTAATCCCTAATGCATTGCTCAATAGGTTCATTTCTGCCGTAATTTGTCCTGTGGAAATGTCCACGAAGATGAAACCTTATGCGCAGATTCCGTTCTGGAAAATAAAAGTTTATTGGCTCTAATAAGTGTGGGCAATTTACATGATAACTAACTATAGGTATCCCTCAGCATAGTACAGAAATACTTGCGTCTGTCTTCGAGAGTTTGCGAATTGAGCAGAAAGCATCGGGTTAAATAGGGAGGTGTACAGATTAGAGTTGGGCAAACTAGTTCACTTTACTGAAGTAGTTCAGTAGTTCTCGTTCACTAAAAAGAACTAGTTCACCAATGTAGTTCAGTGGTTCTTTTAGTTCAGTCTCGGCTTCACCATTCACCTCTCACTTACCACCATCAGTTGAACTTATGAGTGAGTTGTAAAACACAGACACAATATACATTCATCTCATCTCTCATACTCATCCGTATGGTATAGTTTATATCCAGAAATAGACAAGCCATTCGTTCATATATGATGTTCGTTTACAAGTTCGATTGAGAGGAAATACGAAATTAAGGGTTGCAGTAAAATGGAAGTCACAACACACTGGAGTACGCGTTGACTCGCAGGACCATGCAACTCAAAATGGTTTGAATTGGATCGATGCAATAATCCTTTGGGTTGCGCTTGCGAGTTTTATCTCTCATATGGTAGTGAATTGTATACCTACTACTGTACTACTACAACTACAAAGAATACGTGTATAAGAAATCCGGTTTTGTATGGACATACTTCTTATCTGGTGAGCCGTAGACGTAGTGAACTACTGAGCCGTCACCGTCATCTGTATTGTGTTTGTGTTTCACAACTCACTAGTTCAGATCCGGATTCGGATGAGAGGTGAGCAGTTGAACTACTGAACTAAAGATATCTGAACTAGTTCATTTAGTTCACCAAAGTGAGTTGATCTTTTGAAGGCCCTTCAGGAGTTACACAACTCCTTTTTGAAAGCAAATCTTGTAAAAGATGTTTGGACCCTTTCTATTCTCAGCGAGTGATTTGCATAGTAGGGATTCCAGATTTGGGTGTAATAGTCTAAATTTGATCTTACTTATGCGAAATAAACAGCCTTAAGTGCATACGGATCAGATAATCATTGTGTGTTTCGTCTAATAAAGCCAAGCATTCTAAAGGCCTCACTCACAATGTAGCCTACATGCAATTTAAAATTAAGTTTTGTATCCAATGTATCGCCTAGATATTTTTTCGCGTTTACTTTTTCTAGTTTAGTATAGTCGATTTGATACTGGAATTATTGTACCTAGAACAGGAGAGGCTTCGACACTTAGATATGTTTAAGTCCAAGAGATTGTGTTGGCACCATCTAGCCAGATTGTTTAGGTCTTGTTGAAGGAGCATACAATCATCCTCTGTTTTAATGGGCCGAAAATAAACACGAGGAATTTTTAAAGTACGACAGAATGTCATTGGCGAATAGCAAAAAGAGAAGAGGTCCAATATGGCTTCCCTGTGGGACACCAAACGTCACTGTGACGCGTTCTGACAGAAAAACTCCAATTTTGACAAATTGGATATACCCATCAAGGTAAGTGGTAATCCAATCCAAAAATCTGGATTGGAATCCAATCTTACCGAGCTTGTGAATCAAATGCTCATGATTTACTCTGTCAAAGGCTTTATGTTATTATTTATTATTATGTTCTTAATATAATTAAAGAAATGGAATTCAAGAAAAATACCAACATGATGAATGGTATTTTTGATAACTGGATCTTCAACCAAGTCAATATTTATAACAAATTCTTTATCCACAAATATCAGATCCAATCGGCGCGGCGATTCAGACAATTTCGAAAATTATTTATTTGGACAAAAACTGATCGTCCATATCAAGCTTCCAATCAATATTTCCAACGTTAATATCACCCAAACAAATAATGTGATTGTTACTATTAACACTATTCAAAAAAGAGCCCAGATTGGATAAACATAACTCATACATCTCTAGAGAGCTACCCGAGTGGATGTAACTGACGGAAAATATAAATATGTGTACATTTAGTAGTATCTGGTTCTTATATCCCCTGAACGTTGGTAAGACATATTAAAAATACTAGATTCAGCAGCAGTTGAGGCAGCCACGGCGTTGATTTCAGCTACAGGAGCCGCTACAGAGCAGTTTGCATTATTAACAGCAACAATATTACAAGCAGCAACGTTGTTTACAGCAACATTTTGAAAATGTACCTATTTTTTGATGGAAACAGCAGCGACAGCATCAGAATCAACAGCAGTAGCAGCAGTAGCAGGAACAACATTGGTAGGTGTAGCATCAGGAGAAACAAAGAACGGAACAGGAGCACTATGTTCTCGGTACGCTCACCTCGTTTTTTGGTCGGAATTGAAAAGAGCGCACACGAATTCCCTTCATCCAAGAATTCGAATTCAGAAAAGTAGCGATTAATTTTTAAGGGGTTCCCAGTTTGAAATTGATGTGTTTTAGAGAAACCAAATCAGTTTCGCGGCAATAACAACAACAGCGGCAGCATCGAACGGAGGTTCACAATGTGATTTCGATAGCGGTTGAGCGGCAGTGCGAGCAGAAGTACTAGTTGAGGTAGCCCCAGCATGTTTGGTGGCAATATATTCACCCCTAATACAATATATTCACCCTTAATACATTTCAATAAGTTTATGTATGTACTTCTAAAGAAACGTTTTGTCTTTGTCGGAAAAGTTAATCCTTCACTTTTTTATCGCTTGAAAACTTCTTTCCACGAATTCCCCATTTTCAATTTTGGAAAAAGATAATAATCGCTGGCATCCAGGTCAGGGCTGTAGTGTCACTTGTCAATCAAGGTTTTACCGGGACAATAGTCCCCGTTAAGGGATGCCTTCTCTTCCATTATGGTTCGAGTCGACTTTCCTTGTTTGGTGATGAAATTTATAACAGCGCTGTACTCGATTTCCTCTATATTCTACGCTTTTTTCCTGATTGAGTTGCTGGTCGACGATAGTTCAAAAACGAATCGGATTAAAATAAAACTTGCTATTTATACTAATGATGAGTCATTGAACTCGTTACGTTTCAGTAAACTACCGTCGCTAATGACCTACTTACTCATTCCGCGAACTTAAAAGGGTGCCGTATGTGTCTTCTTTAAAGGAGGTCAGCGGAAAACAAACCAATGGAATTTCGAAAAAGAAGCTGCCTGATGAAACAAATCCTGTGGATATTTGAATACCAAAAAAGAAGCCATATCAACGGTGAGGTTTGAAGAATTTAAGACAAACGAACTGCAAATGCCTAAAATCCTATAATTGAGAAGAAGATGTGCGTTAAATGCGTTAGACTGCTGCGGCGTATGCTGCCTCACAATCGAATCGTAGCGTAAGAATCTGTGCTGGTTATGTGCCAAAGAATATGAAATTAATAGTATGAACCCCGCTTCACCAGTCATAAAATTTCATTTGTGGTATCCCTATCACCTTTGTACCGTAATTAAAACCAACTAAATTGGATGAAAATTACGGGCGGGAAATATTCGAAATATTTTGCTTTTTTCTTTCCGTAAATGCATAAAAGCTGATAAGGTTCACAAAGGGATTATGTTATGATTATGTGAAGTTTACGGTGTTGACTGCTTAACAAAACACACTTGTCAGAATTGGCTTAAGAAATTCCGTTCTAGAGATTTTTCACTCAAAGATGACCAACATTCTGGCAGACCAATTGAAGTTGATGATGACCAAATCAAAGTCCTATTTGAATCAGATGGTCATATGACTGAGCGAGAGATTGTCGAGAGGTTAAATGCATAACACACAAAAATCAAAAATCACTTAAATCGTCTTGGACTTGATATTTGGATTCCACGTGAATTGAAAGAGATGCACTTAACTAACACAATATCAATATTTGCGATATGCATCTCAAACGCAATGAAATGCATCCTTTTTTGGATCATCACTAGAATCATCACTTGTCTAAGCGTGATGAACCAGCAGAAACCACATCGAAAGTTGAAGTGCATTGAAGGAAGATTATGTTTTCAATTCATTTCATTTCATTTCATTTATTTTAATAAGAAATATTTTACATGATACTACAAGATATATTATCTTAAAATTAAGTATCTCTCTTTATATTTACTGTATTTTTTAAAGTTACTTTACAATACAAAATAAATAAATAAATAAATAAAATACATACTCAAGTATAGTAACAACAATGAAGCAGCAAGGAAATAGCAAAATTAATTTTAAAAAGACGTTTTTATCAATGTGTGCGTGTACATGTATATAAAAGTTTATTTACGATAAAAAATAAATAAGTAAAAAAATAAATAAATAAATAAATAAATAAATAAATAAAATACCTAAACATAGTAACAACAATAAAGCAGCAAGGAAATAGGAAAATTAATTTTTGAAAGATGTTTTTATTTATGTGTGCGTGTACATTTATATAAAAGTTTCTTTACGATACAAAATAATTTGGTGGGATCATAAAGGTGTTGTATATTTTGAGCTGCTTTCAAGAAACCAAATGATCAATTTAGATATTTACTATCAAGAACTAATGAAACTGAAGGAAGCAATCAAAGAAAAATTGCCAGAATTGGCAAATCGTAAGGGAATCGTGTCCGACTATGACAACGCTACACCAAACACATCTTTGGTAACTCGTGAAAAATTATTGAACCTTGGTTGGAAAGTGATGTCATATCCACCCTACAGCAACGATCTGGCCCCATCAGATTTCCATAAACTTTTACCAATGATGATGACCTGGGTGCCGTGACATAAGGCCATGTGACATAAGGCCATGTGACATAAAGCCATGTGACATAAGGCCATATTTCAATATATTTCAATATATGGCCTTATGACGTTTTCATAAAGCGACATAATGCTGTTCATGACAAAATAAAAGATTATCCACTTAAAGAAAAGGTATAGCAGTTTATTTATTAGTTAGTTTTGGTTTTTAAATTGTATTTTTTATGCGTTTGCACTTTATCGTTATTGGAAAGTAAACAACGTCCGCTGCCCTTGGTTGTCGATTTGTATGTGTCAAATAATTGCAACTGCCAGTAAAAGTCCCTTTAGAACGTCAAATCTGATTGGTTGGCCAGTTAGATATTAGCTTTTAATTTATTCGACTACTGGACGACAGAGGCCACTGTCATAATTCGGCGACGACAATTCGACTACTGGACGACAGAGGCCACTGTCATAATTCGGCGACGACATCCCACCCTCCGTGAATCCTAGTGGAGATTCACCACAAATTTGAATTACTGCTAGCTTCGAGGCAGGACGGCGAAGGGTTCCATTTAATGTCTTTACCTCGGCACTTCTTACCTGACCATCTTTGGCCGGGTACACCTTCGTTATCCTCCCGCGTTGCCATTTACTTCTTATTCTAACTGGAGTCCCACGGCGATTTACAAAATTCCTCAGGCATAATATGAGGGCATCATTTTGATGGTGGAGGAAATGATGGTAGTGATACACTATGAGTTGCGTTAGTGTATGTCTCTGCGGCAAAATAATTGGACGTCTAGCATCAGCAGGCAGGCAGTAGGCAGCATCGATGCATCCTTTTAAACGTAGAAGTCCTCCTTCATCCAAATATGGCGTGAGTTCGTATATGACACTGGATTTCGAAATAGGTTCTTCTTTCTTGAGCGATGATCTTTCTTTAAAGAACTCTTCCTTTTGGGCTTGTTTGCACAGAAAGTACTCGGCAGATAGAATCTCTTCGGCTGTTAGTTCTTGTCTTATTGGAGCACGAGTGATTTGTTTGGACATCGGCTCTCCATTTCGCTGTGCAGCAATTCTTTCTCTCGCACGGCGCAGTGATTGGAGACATCGCAACATCCAGGCTACTACTCGCCTTAACTTAGAGTACGATGAAAAGTTGGCTACATTTACTAGAGGAGCACTTGCCTGGCCAATGTGAAATATCCTTGGACGCAGTTCTTCATCAAGCGTGTCTGGAGCAAGAGCATCAGAGCAACAGGGCCATAGATGTTCTGGAAGGCGAAGAAACTCTGGCCCTGATAGCCATCGGCTATTTTTGACGAACTTCGGCGGATTGATGGCTCTGGTGGCATCATCTGCCACGTTTAAATCAGTCGGTACCCAACGCCAGTCTGAAGGATCCGAAGCGTCCAGGATTTCAGCTATCCTATGAGCCACAAATGGTTTGAATCTTCTATGTGGAGATCGAATCCACCAGATAGTGGTCTTTGAATCGCTCCAATAAACGACTCTTGATATTGCAAAGTTATGGTTTGATCGAATGGCTGACTGAAGACGGCTTCCTAGGACTGCGGCCTGCAACTCCAGGCGAGGAATTGAAAGTAGCTTCTTTGGTGCACACCTTGTCTTTCCGAAAGCGAAAACAACGTCGACTGTTCTTTGGTGCTGGATTCTAAAGTATCCTACCGCGGCGAATGCACTCTCACTGGCGTCCGTGAAGATATGGAGTTCAATATCTTGGGCAAGTGGAAGTTTTGGTGAGTAGCAGCGATTCAATCGAAACTGTTTAACATTCTTCAATTCTATCCACCAGAGTTTCCATCGGCTATGAAGATTGTCTGGCAGTGGATCATCCCAACCGATCCCAGTTTTCCAAGTATTTTGAAGTAGTATCTTGGAGAAAATCAGAAAATCACCCAAAAAGCCGTACGGATCAAAGACTGCCATGACGATTCCCAACACTTCTCGCTTTGTTGGTGGTCTTGATGATTCTAGAACTTCTTTGGAAATTCGATGAAATTTGAAGCGGAAACGGAATGTATCATCTTCAGTATGCCAATACATTCCGAGCACCTTTTCGCCACCTTCATCTGATTCCAAGCTTACTGCTGATTGAACACGGCATAGTGGATCATTCAGCTTTGCCTCTACCGCTTTTATATTGGAGACGAAGTTTCGAAGCATGAATCCACCTTCTGCATGAATTTTTTTGACTTCCAGACTGATTCGTTCCGCTTCGACCTGGTTGTGGAAACTGCATACGAAATCATCCACATAGTGGTTGTTCACAATTGCGTCGACAGCTTCGGGTGAATTCTTCTGAAATGCAGTGGCATTCTTGTTCTTTATGTATTCGGCTGCGCAGGGCGAACATGCGGCACCGAATATCATAGATGACATAATATATATGCGAATTGGCTGATCTTTGTTCCCGTCTCTCCATAGGAATCTCTGTGCATTTTGATCTTCGACTCGAATCTTTACTTGTGAAAACATTTCCTTTATGTCAGCAACTACTCCGACGACTCCTTGGCGGAACTTGAAAAGAATTGTCAAGAGCGGCTTGGCTTGCTCTGGTCCCTTTAATAGCATCGAGTTCAAAGAGATCCGATGGACTTCGGCTGCAGCGTCGAAAACGATACGGAGTTTGTCTGGTTTGTGTGGGTTAGTAACCCCAAAATGTGGCAAATACCAGATTCGGCTGCTGTTGGCTTCTGCATCGTTCGGTGACAACTCTCTAGCGTAACCTGACTGAATGTAATTAGCTATTTGGCATTTGTATCTTTTGGAAAAATCTTGGTCTCTTTGCATTTTCGCCTCAATGTTGAACAAACGCTTTGATGCCATTTGGTAGCTATCAGGCATAGTGAATTCATCGTTGCGCCACAACAAACCGGTTTCAAATTGTTTATCAACACGTCTGGTTGTTCTTTCTAAAATTTCTCTCGCTCGGGCATCATCGATGGACTCCACAACAGTATCTGTTTTATGCACGCCGAAGTTTTCAACTGTGAAGTAGGATTCCACCACCTTGTCGAGATTACAAAGGATTTCGGTTTCATTGATGTGTAGAACCATCGGATTATCATTGGCATTGGCACATCGTGGTCCATAGGCAACCCAACCAAGTTTTGTGTGTGCTGCGATTGGTTCATCCTGGCCACCCTCGATGGACGTACCGGCGAGACCCAAGTGGCAATTGTCCAATCCAATTAGGATTACTGGGACGGCATCTTTGTAGTTGCTGACAGGAATACTCCGCAGATGTTGTGCGCATTCTTTATTAAAAGATTGAATTGGTAGGCTTAGATTCTGCACGGTTCTGACATTTCTCATTTGGAAGAACCGAGATCCCTTTTCAGCTCCACTTATTTCCAGGGCAACTTTTCTGGATGGCTGTGTCACTACCTTGTCTCCAAACCATTGCAAGGTCAAAGACTGCATTTGTCCTTGGAGTCCCAATTGTGTCGCTATTCCATCCTCCAAGATTGAAATCGACGATCCTTCGTCAAACATGGCATACACTGACTTTTGTCCTCGTGGACCCAACAAAACCACTGGCAAAATGCGAAAGAGCTGACTATTGTAGTTTTGTGTACGACAATTCTGAATCCTTTCTGGAGCTTGCGGCGAAACTTCTTTTTCTCCTTCATGTAGAAGTTTGTGATGGAACTTGCGGCATCCATTTTGGTCACATCTTCGTCGACTACGACACGTTGCAGCCCCATGTCCAAATTTAATACAGGAAAAACAAAGGTGTTTGGTTTTTACGAGCTTCCATCGATCTTCTGTGGCCAATCCTTTAAAGGTTTTACAGTCACCTACCTGATGGCTCTCTCCACAGCAAATGCAGACCACTTTTGGCGAATTCCTTATCTCACCAAAATTCTTCTCGTTTGCGTGTAATATTCTGCGTGGCTGGGATGGTTGCCCTCTGACTACGGAAGTGCTCGATTGCGGCACAAGTTGAACTATTTTTGCCAGTTCAGTCAACCATTTTGCAAAATCCTTGACGGTGGCGTACGGTTCTATAGTCGATGCATGTCTTGCCCACTCAAATCTTCTAGTCATTGGCAGCTTCAGTATTAATTCCTCGAGAAGCATGGGATTCGCCAGATGTTGTTCACATTTAGCCGATGATAAAAATGCAACCACATTTTCAACCATTGTTGAGAAAGAAATGAGGCATTCGACTCGAGCATCACTGATCGTTGGAAACTGTTGAACTTTCGTGAGTTGGGCTTTCACTAATAAATCCGGACGACCAAAACGAAAGGATAGTACTTTGATGACTTGTGTCACGTTGTTGGGATAAATTAACAGAGATGAAACTGCCTCCCTGGCTTCCCCTTGTAGGCACTTCTGCAGGCGTATAGTATTTTCCACTGCAGAATATCCGAAATTGGCGGTCGTTTCTTCATAATTCGCCAGAAACAATGGCCAATCATCTGGCTTTCCCGAGAATATTGGCAGATCATATAGTTTCTTGTATGGCTGGGCTACCATTCCAACGGCTGTAGAATATGTTGATTGCGTACCCGACGTCGACTGGGTATCCTCGGCATGATTCGTTTTTACAATATTTATAGCTTGGGTTCCCCTTTGACGATCGATTGCTTCATGCAAACGCTGTGTTCCGGCCTGGTTGACACCGGTATCATTGCGAAGCTGATCCACTGACTGCTTAAGGGCGGTAATTTGCGCTACCAAAGCAGTTAATAACTGATTTTCCACTGGCTGTGGCGGTTGTGGCTGTGGTGGTTGTGGCGGTTGATCCATTTCGCTGGCTAATATTTGTACGACTCTGCTTTCGGATTGTGATCTGTATCGTACCGGAACTTTGCCTTTATTTGATCGGGAACTCCTGCGAGGCGGCGTTGGCATATAGCGGCGATGAAAAGGTGACTCTTATTGAGAACGATGGCTAACAGATTCTTGCTGACGGATTTGGAGGCACCGGCGAAGTGGTGTTAGTTAAATTCCGTTGCTTGAGTTTCCTTTAATAAGAATTTGTACAGCATATGTTTCTTATTAGGCAAATTTTGGTACTTACAGGGCTGCTGCAGCTCAATTTAGCTGCAGCAGTTAGCACAAATACGGCAAAATGTTGACGCTGAATAATTTATTAAGCGTGGCGGCATTAACGACGGCAATAAATTGGAATTTTCTCACTGGGCAGCGGCGAAATTACACAAAAAAACACGAATTCAGTGAAATTATTGAATTTAAAAAACTTTTGTTCATGACAAAATAAAAGATTATCCACTTAAAGAAAAGGTATAGCAGTTTATTTATTAGTTAGTTTTGGTTTTTAAATTGTATTTTTTATGCGTTTGCACTTTATCGTTATTGGAAAGTAAACAACGTCCGCTGCCCTTGGTTGTCGATTTGTATGTGTCAAATAATTGCAACTGCCAGTAAAAGTCCCTTTAGAACGTCAAATCTGATTGGTTGGCCAGTTAGATATTAGCTTTTAATTTATTCGACTACTGGACGACAGAGGCCACTGTCATAATTCGGCGACGACAATTCGACTACTGGACGACAGAGGCCACTGTCATAATTCGGCGACGACAAATGCCATATTTCGGGGTTACTTAAGGCCATTATGGCTTTATGTCACCTTGAAATGGATTGTTTCCCTTGCCTGATTAAATTTCAATCGGCCCATGAACCATCTTTAAAAGTTCAAAATTATTAAGACGGAACATGATTTTATAACAATTGTAAATATTTATTTTTAAATAAATACAATTATGTCAATTTAGGAGAAGGAAATTAATTAATCTTTAGCGGTTAGCAAAATATACCATAGTCAATTTGTCAACAAATTGAGCAGAGAATGGGATCGTTCCTCTTGTTGTTTCATCTAATGCTTAAAATCTAAATATATAATTTTCAAATCAAAACTTCAGATTTTGAGCATGGTGAGAAATTTTTTATAAAATTTCTTTTCTCAAATTCTCAAGTACTAGAATTTTGCTTCTTTTCTTTTTCACCCCGATTATGGAATCCGGCGGATTAATTGCGGAGTGTTCTCATTCGATCCGCATCTATTCCCCATCATTGAAAACTTCGGCCAGCGAATGTCGGTAAGGAAGTGACAGAAAGTAAGTATTATTGAAACCGCAAACGATCCGCACTCCATATAAAGTCTGACGTTTCAATACGCATCAAAATTGATACGGATTACGGTAACGACAGTTGGGTTTTTCTCTTCGAAATGATGCAAAACAATAAAAAGTAAGTTTTAGGTGCAAGAAAGAATGCGTGAAAAAATATCTGAACTGCTTTTAACTGTTACAGAACAATCCGGGGAAACAAATTCTTGTTTGAAAGAAGTCTACCGGTCAATAGGTCGACTGAGTGACTACCAAAGAAAGGTAGGTACACATGTACTGGTTTAAGCAAGTGTTTTTTATTTTATTTTATAAGAAATCATGCATTTCTAAAAGGCGTCCATAATGGCTCTGGAATGAAATACGGATCGGATGTACTCCCGAGGAGTACGATCCGCCGGATTCCATAATCGGCATGATTATCTAGCTATGTACGTAGATTATGAAAAACTAAAATTTGGGAAAAGGAACTTATAAAATCTTAGTTTTCGAGAATTGGAGAAAATAAAACTGACAAAATCGCGCGATTTTAGGTTTTGAGAATTTGAGAAAATAAAACTAACAAAATCGCGCGATTTTTTAATGTAAGTATTCAAAGTACCTAAACATAAGTTTATCCGCGGTTTTTGCCAGCAATTTTCTTTTTTTCACTATTTATCTTGTATTAAACATTTATAATAATGTTAAAAAAAGTCCGTTGTTTTGTACCTGTGAAATGTGCGTGTAAATTCTCAACTTCGCAGAACGATAGATTGAGGTCATATTTTTCAATCACCGATTTAACGAACCGAAATAAAGAGTATGTAAAAAAGGAATTGCTGGGCTACTCTATGGCCGAGATGTACGAGGTGGTGGCCGATGTTAAAAACTATTACAACTTTGTACCGTATGTGAAAAAATCCCATGTACATAGTCAGTCAGGAGATAGCTTTCGAGCGGATTTAATTATCGGTTTTCCACCACTCAAAGAAAAATATACCTCACATGTAACGCTTGACGCACCGAAACTGGTTCAATCGGTCTGTAAAGATGGAAGAGTATTCAACTTCCTCCTAAACGAGTGGCGTTTTAGTCCCGGCCTAAAAGATATTCCTCAGTCATGTGTGTTGGACTTTAAAGTGTCATTTGAGTTCAAATCTCTGCTGCATAGTAACATTGCCAATTTGTTCTTCGATTTAATCTGCGATCAAATGGAAAATGCCTTTCAGACGGAGGCTGGGCGAAGATTTGGTTCACCGTCGATAAAAAGCCATATACTCTCGTCGAAGCGGTGCTGACAGGATTTTAATTAAAAGAAATCATTTACATTTTGAAGCCAAAATATATACAAAATTTTTATAATTTAATTATACACTTGATACTAGACGCCTAGCAAGTAAAAAAGCCACTAAGGAAAGATATTTATTTTATATGTTAGCTTTAGATGTGATGCCCACGATGTAAATCTTTTATTTTGTACATAAGAAGTCATGATCGTGATTATAAATAAAAACTAAAACTTTATAAGTTTCTTTTCTCCAATTTTCAGATACTAGAATGGATGAAAGGGGCTTGGCTGCCTAATGGAAAACCAGATTTTTTTTTAAAATCTTATCTTTCCGAAAATTTTTGACTTATTTCCCATCTTCGATAAAAAAAACTTTCCCACCCTATCGGGACATACTTAAGTACCTAATTCATTTTGCGTCTTATGTTCCATTTAAGTCGGACTTATTCGCTGCTCCGATAAAGAAATAGTGAGAAACCATATGGTCTTATGTCTCAAATCTATATGGTCCTATGTCGCTTTTGAATAGCGACATAAAGCCATACCCTGAAATATGGTCTTAAGACGCTTTGTGAAAGCGTGTTATGTCGCATGGTCTTATGTCAGTTGCCAGAAATATGGCAAAATGTCATCGAACAAAATGGATAATATGTAATTGATTAAAGTTTATTGTTTGTTGTTTAATTTCACACTAAAAAACCGAAATAACTTTCTTGCCAAAACACTCAGACCAATTTAAACCCACATTCTATGTTGACTGTATTGCCTCATAATAATTAATAGGATTGTTTATTTCTGAGTTATTTTATAATAACTGGAAATCATAATGATAATTATGAAGGTTTAACATAAACATCTAACAGAGGACAGGTAGTTTACGAGGGTTCCATGCTCTGCGCTGTATCCTATCTTGTCGACAAAGGCTATTGAAGCATTCCACTTTTATTTTGTGACCATTACCATTACCACAAATTTCCACTACGCACCCACGTATCCTTGAAGAGAAAGCGCCATCGAAACCCTATCTTTTTTATTTTGGTTAAGTGCTTTGATCGCCGTTAGATGTAACGATATGGTGAGTGGTGAGTAGGTTTTCAGAAAGTCGTGTTTCTTAGAATAGCTGGCTCGATTTTAAAACAATTATATCAAACAGAGTGCTCGGCATTTTTCCTCTCTCCTTTGCAGTTTTTCTTTAAAGCACTATAGTACAAGTGGAGGCGGAAAACAGAGTCGTTCAGGCGTAACGTAGGTGTAACGTTTGTTTCTCATTATTTTGCGAATCCACACCTTTTAGGAGACTGCTACATATACGAGACCCATGTTACTCGTTTTCCATTTAGAATTCATTTATTTCTAGTTCTGGGAAATATATTAAATGTGTTCTGGCACTAAGCGAAATAGGATAAATATTTTGGAGACATTGTATCTTACAAAGGATTAGGCATTTTACTGCGAAAGGGCTTTCAATTGTACCAATTTAAATTTATTCCTGAAAATTCAAATAAATTGTTATAGCAATTGAGAAAGAGTGTTTTTGTATCTGTTTTCCCTTTATAGGTAGGCAATACGATGTACACTCGCACATTATATGTTTACATCCTTTAACCGCTGTTGATTGTATTATTTTGGCTTTTTACATACGAAGCTGTTAAATATTGAAGCATAATCGTATTATATCCTTTTAACTGGAAGAAAAGCACGCTCCCACGTGTTGGATTAAAATACATTTTCTCTCTAAATACCATACAAACATATGTATATGTATGCATCCTTACTGCTACAAAATAAAATAAGAACAGTAAACATTCGACGAAACAATTCTAAGTCAGAAAAAGGATAATGAACTTAAAAATGGTTTAATTTTATTATTTCCCAGAAAAGTTTCCTTTTTTTTGCTAAGGATAAGTAAGGGAACACTCTAAAAAAGACCCTTGTTATCGGAGTTCTAGTCTATGAAACAAAAGTATTTAAATTTACATTTCCAAATGAAAGTATTTTTTCCTTTCATTTCCTTAGAGAAAAACAGATGTACTTCGTGTGATCTATGGCCACCGTCGAATTTATGCAAAGCAGAGTGGAATTGTGTGGGCAGACAAATCAATTTGAAAAGAAAAGATTGAGAAAACTGCCAGAATTTTTTTCTGGAATGTGAGTGGATATTTGTTTGTCTCAAAGACACCCAACTTCTCCAACTTCCCTCTGGAACAGCAAACTGGGCATTTTAAGCCAGTTAAACTAATACGGTATCTTTGTGGAACTCTTTTGGCATAAGGGAATGTATAGTTGACGTTGTGGCTGACGTAGAAACTGCGTTGGACTACCAGGTTCAAGCTTCAGGGCATAAGGTCCCGAGAGTATACCTTGTTTTCCGTTTAGACTCTGAATTCTAACTGAAGGGCAATTCCTTCTTACTCCCATTCAATTTTAAAATGTGGGAAAGACCTTTCGACTTAGAAAAAAAGAACAACGACTAATGTAATGCATAACGTTCGATTAAATGTGCGTTAGGTTTTTGTTTCTATCCATATCTATGTACACTCGTGGACAAAAAAAAACCATCACAATCGAAATAATTTGTATTCCCTTCTTTCCGAAGGGAGCCCAGTTAGGTATGATGAAATTGATTATTGCCGATATTTTCACTGTCTAAATATCCTTCACCACTACTGGTAGTGGTAAGTGCTTGGTATTTTTTTTTTAATTTGGTAATAAGTCACAAATGGTTCGTTTTTTCAAAGATTTGAAATGGTATTGACTCTTGAAGAAAACTTTGCGTAAGGAAGAATTGTCAAATTGCAAAATTGCTGGTCGACTAGGGACTAATGAATGTAGTGTACAGGGCGTTTTGAAAAATGTTCGATTAGAGGGCTCAATTGCCCGAAAATCTGGAAGCAGGAACACGCCAAAAGACATCTAGAGATCAGCGTCTGATCCAGCGAACTTGTTTAAGAACCGATGGGCATATTAACCGGTCATTCCAGAAGGAAACTGGAAAACAATAAGGGATTGGACAAGATCAAGGTTGCTTAATGGAACGGGAGTTAATGCAAGGGTCCTGCAAAAAAAAAAAACAATTTAATGCCGCGAAGGCTTGAATGGGCAGAAACTTATAAAAATTGGACTCAGCCGAATGCTCACGAGTGCCATTTTCGGATGACTCCGAATTCATATTATTTGGCCCAGATGGCAAGGCAGTGGTTCGCCGAAGAAAATGTGAACGATATTCCGGTAATTGCATTTTACCTACCGTTAAGCATTCCCTTTATATTATGGTATGGGGGGCAATAACCAGATTAGGTGTTGGATAAATGATAATGCTCAGGGGCTCAGTAAATGCTATGGAAAACCAAAAAATTACAGAAAACGATATTGTGCCTTCTTTACAGCAACTTTGCCACTGAGATAGTGGGATTTTTCAGGACGATTCAGCTCTTGCTCATAGAGTGAAATCGTTATATTTTCTTTTGCGTAAGGTACAAAACTACAAGGATTCATTGGGGATTCTCTCTTGCCCATTGCCTGGTAATAGCCCGGATCTTTACCCCAGAGAAAACTGTTGAAAACACATGGGAAAGCAAAAAAAAAAAAACAATAAGAAAGAGAGCCAAAAATCTGTTAGTGAACTGAAAAGTAAATAAAAGACGTCTAGAATAAAGATTTAATAACTTCCTATATAGAAAAATTGTTTGATTCGACGCCAAACAGGATCGATGACGTCAAAAAAAATTTCATGAATATTGAAAAAGAGTAATGGTGCGAGGGTTTTTTTTTGTCCACGATTGTATATTGGTATACAGTTCATATGTAGAATGTAGTTATGAAAGTGCTCATAAAGTGAGCAAAGTTGTCTTTATTTCAATATACATATGAATCTACGACTTAAGGGTCAGTGACATTCAAATTTTAGTGCAAGAAGTACAAATATGCTCTTTCTCTATCTGATACACTAAATATTCTTAGCCCTAAATGCAGTCTAGCTTTCACGTTTTAAAAAATTTCAATTACCTATACACTCGCAAAACATTATCTAATACAAACACCACATTGCATAGTTCTAGAAGTGTTGCCAATTCGTGGGGAACTCCCCTTTTCGTGGGGGATTTCAGTCCAAAATTTGATGCAAATTTGAAACTATTAATTGAGTAACAAAGCAACAACAAAAGAGAACAACGTGTTAATAGCAGTACGTGAGCGTTACTCACACGCCTTCCTCGTACGCAGGTAGCCAGTCTTACACTCCTATGCCTGATTGGAAAATGAGCCATATGCATGAGTTCATTTCAAATGCATTTAAACGAATGGGTTAGAACGTTAGGTTGATCTGCTTTAATTTTAAACGCACTTAGGGACATTTTTTATTCTTGATAACTTAATATAACAATATCGTACATAATTAACCATCCCTACAATTCTCTCGTTCTTTTTATAATGTTCGGCAATTTTTATTTGTTTTTCAGTAAGAGAGATTTTGCAATGCTATGATTACTAGTCTGCTTTTTACTTTGTTTAAACGCTCCCAAAAACTATGAAAAACAACGAAAACCCGTTCGCGTACGGAAAAAATTTGTAGTTTTTCGTAAAATAGAGCGCTGCGAACTTTAGCACAAGGAATTTCTTTGGGCAAATACATGAAAACTGTCAAATCTTTCAAATCACATACATGTTTCAATATTTGGCGCAAAAAGGTCGCAAACGAACCTATTCCTTTTTGAAAATCTATTGTGGGGAATCCCTGGGGAATGCCACCAGAAATAAAGGGGGAAAAAGGGGAATTTTAAGGTCAATGATGGGGAATTTCACTTAAAGTAGCTGGCAACACTGAGTTCTAGGCGCAATATTCGATTTTTACTTACTTAGTTGGCGCTACAGCTCGAGGTGAACCTGGGCCTGCTTCTCGCAACCATTTGTGTGTGCGTGTTATATTTTTGCACGAATGGAAGGGACCTACAGTTTTTTGCCGACTCCGAACGGCGAGTTGAGAAGCTCAATCGTGACAAATGATACTCTTTGATGCTTGTCAGGCATTCGAAAGAGGTGGTACCGTGAAAAAACTCTTTAAGGTGTTAGACCCGGCCAGGAGTTGAACCCGGGCAGCATTGCGTGGTAGTCCAACGCACTAACCACCACGGCCACGGCGACCACTCGACCATTCGATTTTTGCACACACAAAATCACTTTGTGCATATCTGATTTTATGTGATTGTGTTGTTTTACTTTTATAGAAGTTTGAAAAATAGTCTTAGGGACAATTTTACGCATCAGAGGGCATCTGCGTATTCGTGTAGTTTTCCAAGTTTCAACTTTTTGCACTTAAATTTGAATGTGATTGACCCATTATAAATGCGAACGTAAATGCTATAACTCATTTCCAATTATTACAGTAATCGCAGCATAGTCATTTAAATAAACTGAAGTACAGTAGAAGCTCGCCAAGATGAACTATTCGAAAAGAAGAAATCTCGAAAAGATGACCGCACTATTTTTATGACCAGAGAGTTACAAAAGATGACCTGGTCAAATCCGGAGGTTCGAAAAGTTGAACCCCCTTTATTGTTACGTTCTATTTTGTTTTGTATAATTTCGTATTGTCATAGTCTGGAAAGTAACAATAACTGAGCGTTCGTTGTGCTCCCCTTTTTTAGTTCAAAGTGAATTTTCAAATATGTAGGTACCACCGGTCAAGAAAAGGTTAGGTTTTTAAATTTGTTTGTTCATATATAAATCAATATTTCTTCTTACCCTCACACCTCTCCTGAAGCAAAAATTTCCCGAAAAAAATATTTCGAAAAGATGACTCGGCCTGGTTTTTGATCCATCCGTTCATCCTTTCCTTTATGGTTCTACTGTATGAGTGTATGTAGGTAATACTTATAAATAATGAATCTATGCGCTTGTGTTTGCGTAGGTGGGTTTGTTTGATTTAACAATTTTATCTATTTGAGAGAAAAAAAAAGCTCGATTTCGTCTTTGAATAAAAAGCAGAACAATCCTCAATGAAGGACTAGATTGAGTAACACAAGATAAATTCCTTCTTTATGGTTGAGAAAATTTGAAAAGAGTTTCGAAAATAGCAAAAAAGAACGGCTATGGGAAAGAGAACATAGCAAGAAAAGATACAAAATGAACAAATTGAATAAATTTCAACTCTCGTATCACTTTAGAAACTTTTAACAATGAAGGGTTTTTTATCGCAATATTCTTTGTTTTCCTATGTTTATCTGATGTCTGCTAAAAATTGCGATTGATTCTCATTCACTAGGGAGCAATGGAAATTGCGCCGAATTTTTCGATAAAAAGTATGTAGTAGGTACCAAGTGTATGAAATTTTATGATTGTTTTAGATATACTTGTACTTATACTTGTAAGTCTCAGTGGGCGCAATTTGCCGCAATTTAAATATTCTCATTCTAAGTCCTGAATTCGAATAGATTTACCAGCAAGTAAGTATTCTTTCTGGAGTCATTTTGCGGAATGACTCTTGACTCTTTTGACTATTGGATAGCTAGTAACACATTTAATCCTGTGACCAAGGGTACACTGAATAAAGTACAGAGACTAGCATGTGTCATCATAACGGGTGCAATGAGAACCTATCCAACTGCAGCACTCTAGGTGCTACTGGAGCTTACTTCACTGCATCTTGCAGTAAATGAAACTGCAAATAGGACGTTTCTAGGAATGGCCAAAGAAGGAATAGGAAAGGAAAATAAACTAGCCATAAAGACCACGCTACAATGACTAATAAACCCCCCCTTCTGCTGTTCCCCAGAGGCGATGGAATCAGGACATTCGAACAACTGGTCAGAAAACTTCGGCATTAAGCTCAGTAATAAGAAAGACTGGAGAAACGAATCTAGAAATACACGCTGAGTTCTCACAATTATAAATCGGAGGGTTCAAGAACTTAGGAAGGAAGGAGTGTTTGGGCTCGGAACCAAACTATTCGAACCCATGGGCAGTTACACCAGCATATTTCAAGCTGAAATCTGCCTATAACAGATGTGCCTAACTCAATCTTAATAAACGCTACAACAGACCAGACGAACACATCAATAATGTCAGATAGCCAAGCAGCTATCAAGGCAATCAAGGTACAGATCATCAAATCTAGAATCATCTGGGAATGTCTAGATAAACTTAATACTGGGCGAACCATCTAATCTACTGGGCACCTGGATACCTGGGGATAGCAGGACATGAAGAGGCGGACAAACTTGCCACAAAAGGAGCCGCCACACCCTTCGTGGGTCCTCAGCCCTTCTGTGGCATAGGGGAACACATCATAAAGTATGAGCTCCGATCACTGGGAAGGCAAACAGGACTTAGTGGTGGACAGAAACTCAGGACCTCAGACAGGCGAATAATCTTTGGGGTAATTACAACTTGAAGAGATTCAAAGCTTGCATCAACTGTAACAAAAACAAACTCCGCATCCTGACTGCCCTTATGGGGCATTGTAAACTTAAGGGACATCTCAGGAAGCTAGGTCATTCAGATGAAGACTCATGCAATGAGTCCAGTGAAACTCCAGAACACATACTGGTTGAGTGTGGGGCATTAACCTAGAAAAGATTCCAGTGCTTGAGAAAAAACTCAATTACAGCAGATATCCATAGTACCCAATCTCCTACTGAGATTTCTGAAGGAAATTGGACTGGATGAGGTGTTGAGACCTATGGAATTGTCACTTGGGCTAGGTGTGAACGACGCTCTCTCTAACCGATTCTAATAGGAATAATGACGGAGAGGGATGTTCATTCGTTCCTTCACTTTACAGTCTGCAAGATATTCCATGGTGGATTTAGCGTTCTACCGACGCGACGCGGAGTTGCTACTGTTCGGTGAAGAGTTGAAAACGCCAACGCGTTTCTATTGCGTTTTATTGATGTATCTACAAAGCACACCCACCAAAGTTTATTATTCTCATTAGGAACAATCTCAACGCCTCATAAGTCACTGGATTTGAAAAGTATAAAAGCTTGTACAATGAAAGATCCATATATGTATGTACCACATTTTTTATAGCTTTATACAAATTCATCTTTTATAACCTAAAATTGTTCATAGGTTATGTATGGAGCGGAGGCATTCTTTTTAAGTGCATCAAAGAAGAAAATGGTTGTAAAATCGAAATAAAATAATCAAAATGGAATCACCCAGTGCTAGCGACGGCTTTGTGGAATTAGGATTGAAAGCAAACGAAGGCATATAACGACTCAATAAATATAAAAGTACATTGTTTTTACATTTAAAAACTGGTTCAATGGAAATGTATGGAAATTTCAAATCACGTCAGTCAAAATGGGGTCGGCTTAACCCTCTCTAAAAAACAAAAATATAAGCAGACGAACCATAATAGGTACGATTGCAGGGGAACGGATGTTTTTGTTTTTATAAAATCAACGACACTTTATGAATAAAAAGTAGCAAAACATGTTTTGTGTTTTTTTAAAGGTATACCGTACATACGTATGTACTAAACGTCTACATACAAAGGTTTAGAAATAACAATGTTGGGGGTGGAATGTTTCAAAATAAGGACCATCCCCCTAAATTCTGTTTAGGTATGTTGTTATTCATATTCGTATGTTTTTAAGTTGCAGTAGCTGTAGCACCTTGACATATGCGTGTTTATGTAACGTAACGTACCCGTACTCGTATGCGTGTAACAAAAGTCAGAAGTTGTTCTGGTTAGTTGATTTTTCATTTTCTGACAGGTGTTTTGTTTACTGCGTAGCTGTGTGTTAAAAGTCATTTGCATTCATTAAGAAAGTGTTTATGTATGCAATATGATGTCACATCGAGAATAACGCGTTTTTATCCTTACAAGCGGTTTATTCTTTACACTTGACATACGATGTTATGACCCATACAGGAGTAATAAACCCTTTCCCGATCGACTAAGGAGACCCTTATCATCCCAGTCCTGCTATGTATATGGAGCTGAAGCATTGACTTTATCGAAAGTAGATGCTTCAAACTATGCGAGCCCATATTTTATTAGTCATTTGCAAATTAAAATACTTACTACGTGTGATTAATTTAAAAAATTAAAAAAAAAAAATATATTTTTTATCGGGCATGTCATACAAAAGAACTATTCTTTACATTTATTTTTGAAAGATAATTTCCTTCATATGTTGGCCGTGACCGTGACTAACATGGTACATTCTGACGTTTCAATTTTTGATGACGCGTTCGAGGTTCGATTCGAGCATTTCAAGTGACATGTGGCGAATGATGCGAGTAATGTAGGCTTCCAATTCCTCAATCGTAGCCGGCTTATCCATGTAGACCTAGAACTGGCCGTAGCCCCAAAGGAAGAAGTCTTAGGCCAATGCCACACGAGCGTCTTTTTTCGCGTTCCCATTTGGTCGCGCGCCCTGAGTGTAAAGAAAAATGTACACTCGACGCCCTTTTGGTCTCGGGCGATCGTGTTTACAGTTCTATTGGTTTTACAGGCCTTAAGGTTTGATATCAAATGATCTAGGCGACCAATTTACCGGTCAGAAGCGTGAAATTAATTGTTCTCGCAATAAAGCCATGGTTTCACGGGCTGTGTGGTCTTGTTGGAATCAAATGTCGTCGAGATCACGGCCTTCAATTTCAGGCAACAAATAGTCCGTTATCATGGCGCGATAACGGGTGCGTTCGGTAGGCTATGGATTATGTGGACCATAAGTAGTTCTAAGCGTACGAAACACATTCCCCGTGGGACACTGATTTTCGTTATATAGCTGAATAATTTGTAGACGCTGTGTTTCTTTGTTGAAATGTTAAACAATAGGTCTGTTTGCTAACTTGTTACTTTTCGTAATATGCATTACGTAAAATTTCATAAAATCACATGAATTAGTGTTTGTTAACCCAAAAAAATCACGAGAAATCGCAAACAAGAGAGCCAAATGAGAGTGTCAAATATTGCCCCACAATTGAGAGAGTTGCAGTTGGATGTTCTTGCACTTTTTACAAATTATTTACTACGATATTTGACAGGTTTGTTCAATTTGACCACACAAAAGATACCAAACAGACCTAATACTGAACAAAAATATCATGACAGTTTGGCACATAAAATACCCACTCAAAAAAGTACCTCTAAATGAATCACCCTTTATATAACTATAAAATCTATCTTGATGTGCCGTTCACTCATTTTGACAGTACCTACTTATTTCTTGATAAACACCATTTTAATTACTTGAAAACAGAGACATGTGCTTTTAATGGTTTTGTCGAGCGTATTTTCGTTATTTTTATTTCCTGTAAAGAGGCACCGTAGCGCAAGTGGTTAGTGCGTCGGACTACTGAGCCAGCGGTCTTGGGTTCGAATCCCGCCGCAAACACCTAAAAGTTTTTCACAGTGCCCACCTCTTTCGAATGTCTGACAAGCATCAAAGAGTATCATTTGTCACGATTGAGCTTCTCAACTCGCCGTTCGGAGTCGGCAAAAAACTGTAGGTCCCTTCCATTCGTGCAAAAATATAGCACGCACACACAAATGGTTGCGAGAAGCAGGCCCAAGTTCACCTCGAGCTGTAGCGCCAACTAAGTAAGTAAGTAAGTAAAGAGAATTGTGTCGCCCTTTCCTGCGAATTGACATTTTAATAAACTTCATTACAAAAATGAATGAAACATCACCTTATACAAGCAAGCGTGTCAACTTCGGGAAAATTCCTTTGACAAGTTCCATTATATATTTTGAACAGAAACTTTCATCATATTTGAAATGTCATTACATATCTACACAGCACTATCTCGGACATAAAAAAAAACTACCGTACAGACAAGAATATTGTAACTTGAAAATAGCAAAGCAACGGCACATTTCTCAAATGCAATGTGAAGCTTTCGTGTTTGGTTGTAAAGAAGGTATACGTGTCATTGCTACAGTAAAACGTGTGAAACACAATGAACATGCCTTGATGTCATAAAATATAAATATGCACTATGTTAGGCAGGGTCTGGAGGTAGTGTCAGTGTCACTCATGTTTACGATTTTTTGTGGAAGATTTTTTGTATTTGCAATTAAATCATTTCACTATAGTTTCTGTGATCTTTAGGTGAAACTATTAAACACTGTTAGTGGGTTACAAATTCCAATACAGCAGTGTTCAGAAAAACTCCAATAAAAATACCATTTACCATTTATAGCCTAAAATTATCGTTGTAACCATAGAGGTCCCTATCTCAGGGATGTCATTGCCACTGATTTCTTTGGATACAGAGATAACTGAATGCACTGTAACCTCCATTAGGCGGACATCATTTTTGTCCGCCTAACGGAGTTGTCCGACCAAGAGATACACGCAATTTTTTTTTTAAATAAATTATCTTTATTTATTAAAATATAAAACAAAAACACGGCAACTTTATTTGAAACGATTAAGAAAACGAAACAGAACAAAGATTGGGAATCTTCACAAATAACTTCTGTCGTAGCTGCTTGGATGAGAAGGTTGAAGAATCCCCCCTATCACCTCCTGTGCAGCTGCCCGGTACTCTCCTCCTGAATAAAAAAAAAAGATTCTGGGAGAATATTTCTTAATAGTCCTTCAGGATATTTCCTCAACAAATAACAATAAAATATGGAAATATGGAGCCAGAATGTACCGTACTGTACTAAATGTGAACGTTATTTCTGTTGTATTTTGTCGATTCATTTGCATCTGTTGCTACTGTGAGCCAGTATGTTTCTTTCATCAAATCAAAAAATTCAAATCAAAATAAAAACAAAAACTCCGTGTGAAGCAATGCATAGTGGGCCCGACGTAGGCCATAACTCAAAAAATCAACAATAAAAACTTGAGACATTATTAATGGTTCTTTGACAACAAATGTCCAAATTAAATAGAATGATAAGAATTAACTGTGTAACCCTAACGGTACTTTTGTTTTTGTTAACGAAAGTGAACGCATCAATTTGCTTGCTGAGCTGATTTGCCAATATGACCCAATTAGTTATGCAAGTTTGCCGAACGCGTACGCTTCTGTGTAAGGTTTTGGTTGTGTTTAGTTATGGAGTTTAAAGCACAGGGTATGTGCTTTCTTTTAATACAAACATTCTAATAATAACTTTGCTATTAATATATATTTAACGGAAATTAAAAACTTATTTTTAAGTATAGTAAATAAAATTGTTTTCGATTTATGATAAGACTTTTAACAACTTTGCCGGCCTCTGCCGACGATATATTTAGAGTCAAAAGAAAGCTGAGAATCTGCAGTTTATTGACAATTATAAATTAGCTGCATCGAGCTGCACTTTAAGTCTTCAGACCATTTCGTAGACTACCTCTTCAATTAATCCTTTAATACATACTGTTGCATATCTGCATCATACTCTTACATATATGTGACAGAATATAAACCGTTTTCTATTTGACCATACAGCCAGACGTCTGCTTGAGTACAAGGTAACGCCCGTTTTTGAATGATTCTTGTGCTTCAATTAACTTTATACCAGGAAAACTGTAAGTCCCAGGTAAAAACTTTGTATGGTGCATTTGTAGGTGATATTATGGCGGACGAATTTAATACTATTAAAAAAAATTATAAGCACAGCTTCCCGAGATAATTGCGATTTTCACAAAAATTGGTTAAAAAAAGATCAAAAAATCTGTGTTTGAAGACCAATATCTCGCAAATGAAGGTACGCATGATTATATTATTTAAATGTGATTGGCACTAATCAATTATCTACGAAACGAGCCTACCTTGGTTGCTCTAAGTTTAATACGCTCAAAGTTATAATGGAATAACAGTTGGCACCTACTTCTTTGAAGGAACTTTTTTAAACACCTTGTAGCTCAGTGGGTGTTCAAGATAGATCCGCCCTCCCGTAGGATTTTTTTCATATCATGAACCAATTAATCAGATCCCAAAAATATCTGTATCCCATACCGGACCACCCTGTACCTAACCGTACCGCACCGTACGGTCATCTCGAAAACGTGACTTGATAGAGCAAAACGGATTGCAGATTCGGAATGAATGAATTCAGTTTGGTTATTTTTCAATGAGCAAGTAATTATGACCACCTTTGTTCGAGAGTGTGTGCAATGGTGGATTTTTTTGTTTTTGTCCGTCTAATGGAATTAAATTAAATAATTCTGGACAAATATGCATTTCTGCGTCCGATCAAGGGAGTGTCCGATTAGGGGAACGTAAAATGTATGCAATCTGAAACAAAAGCTTGGTTAGGAATATGTATCTGTCTAAAGGATCATTCCGTCTAGGAGAGTTGTCTGTAATGGAAGATTTCACTGTACACGTAAATGCGTTGTGTTACCTTTTAAAGTTATAATATTAACGCTACAACAAAAGTCTTTTAAACAAACGGGTCTATTGAAATTTAAAATATGCAAATAGTTATTACAAAAATACACACCTACAAATGGAAACACATATACAAGACATGTATGTATTTACATTTAATTTCATAAATCATTTGGAAAGTTCTGTTCGCTTAGACACATATGTTTTATTGTAAATACAAGCTCTCCCTTATTGTTTATTGAAAGCAAAATTTGACCGTATAATGCGTTATTCGAACCGATTAGTCACAGCTGAAATAACTAAATTATTTATTTATCCTTCACACTCTTCAGACAAACACACAAAAATAAGAGAATCGCAAATTCATAATTGCTAGCCAAATAACTCATTTATTTCAGAGGCCAATTAATACAAATGAACACGGTAGGGATATGTACACATCAACACATCAAAGTAAAACCATCGAGCCACGTAGAACAAATTTTCACCTCAGTCAAGTGCTATATGTACTACACCTACATATAGATACGTACAAGTACATGTATGAACAAATGCGGGTGCGTATATAATTAGTAATCAGTATGCGGCGCCACCCACCTCGTTATAACAAACAAACTTTAATCATCTACGCATCGCTATCGTTCCACTTGAAAACAAACATTCCTAATTTTATCCTGTCATTATGGCCTGGCCATTTATTTAATAATACTTTTCCCCATTTCATTAATTGTATTTCACTTAATACGCTACCACCCACTCCTAGTCCTGTCCAGTGTCCAGCTGCCCACGGCCAGAACGGATATATCATTAGAAGAAATATTTTGTGTGTTGAAGGGGTACACGTACATATGTACAAATATTTCATCGAATGTGCGAAAAACTCATTTTTACACTGACGTCATATGCACTCGTTCCGCTTCTTTGTGCATCGTCATCGATTGGTAAATGTTGAAGGACACCACAGGAAGGAAGAAAGGACGACCATGGAAAAAATTTCCTCTCCGGGACTCTGGGCATAAGTTTTCTTTTTCCAGTCGATTGAAATTCTTCTTCTTTTTGTTTCCTCCACTTGCTAGGGGTACGAGTATTGTCCTGTATACGCATACTTTCATCGTTTCAAGCGCCATTAAATTGCTTTGAGGATTTTTCCAGCCGCAACGTAGGAAACCTCCAACCGCCAATTAACCGACCGTCTAACCAACCAACCGACTGACATTACTTAGTCATCATCATTGGACGTGTATATGTGTATGTATGTACGTACACATGTGCATAACCGACGACGGCACAGGAAAAGTTAAGTAAAAGACTCACTTAATTCCTTCGAAATAATAAAATGTATATGTACATGTACGTGTGGTGGACTCAACACGTTCATACATCGTATCGTACATATTATACCGTTAATTAAATTGAAAAAAAAATAAAACCTTCGCATGCTCATATCTGCAGCGGAGGGTTTGTTCTTTCAAAGGTTACTGCTGCAGTTATGCTCTCCTACCTTCATATACATGCGAGTTTTTCTAAAGGACCTGCATCCTGGTTAAAAAGGAGTAAAAAGTCAAACACATACCTACGCTGAATCAATATTTTTCAATTAAATTAGAAGTAAACGAGTATAGAAGTTGCATGTGTGTGGGGATGTACCTATGTATTTTCCAGTCCCGTATAGCCAATTACGTGTATGAGCACATTTGTATGCAACAATGGTTTTTCTTTTAATTTTTAATAAATTTACACAGAATAATAAAAAAAAAAATAAGGAAGACTTACCGCTACGCTTCTGGATCGGTTGTCCCATGTGCCCGTACAAACGGCTCAAATCAATTCCGGCCACGTTGAGAGGGTTCATGACTAAAAGGACCCCGAACGGTAGAAAGTACCACATTGCTATGGACATTTTTTATGCTTGGGTTGGTGGAAAATTATGCGGATTACAATCCGAATTTATAAGTTAACGAGATGCTGGAAAATCTCAGGACAATATACTAGAGGAGGGGGAAGGAGGATAATGTTTTCCCTTTTCTTGTTGCAGGGAACAATCTCACTAAGTGGCCCGTGTCGTCTTTGATGCCTAAAAATTGATTTTTTTATACACTAAGCCCGTGTGTCTATTATATAAAGTTCAACACACAGATGCGTGTTTGTGTAATCACAAATTTAGAAAACAAAAAACAAAAAAAAAATTACAAATTAAAGAAAAGTTCACACAAAAACGACGCCGTTCAAGTTTCAAGTTTGTGTTGTGTTTGTTATTTTTTTTTCGCTTTTCTGTCTCACGTTTTACTTTAATTAAGTCATTTTAGAGCTACCCTTGATGGAGATTGTTCTAAAGGAATTACATACAAAGGGGGAATGGGAAATTAGATTTTCTATAAGGAAAAGGAGGAGAATCAACACTACCACCACTGATTGTAACGAACTATCACTTTGTAATCACGGCAAACAATTTTCCCGAATTTTCAATTCGTTCGTCCAGATTTATACATACAACATGTATGCCTCACCGAAAGGACAGAAGAAAAAAAAGGAAAGATAGACTGTAAGGTTCTTCTACAAGTTAGGATAGGATATCACATATATACATATGTTCACTGAGAGCATGTGTACATAAATACATGATAGGAAAATGAGGGGGGAAGGAAGGACATTATTCAAACTTAAAAGGGAAACAAAACTAATACAATTACGAGAGAAATCAGTCCAAGGAAGGACTAGACACAAGACAAAGGAAATTATAATGAAAATAATTATTTAAAATACTCTACGGGTGAGTACGAGCAAACACAGCTCGCCTAAGATACTCTGTCGACTAGAGTAAGTTTAAAACTCGACTGAATTATCCTGAGCTTTTTGCCAACCTAATATACTAACACTCTCTCGATGAACAGGCATCGTATTCGTATAGCCCCATCTCTTTAGCTATAGCTTACCGCCACTGCTGCTGCCGCCGCACCACACACCCAGGACACAGGGACACAGTAGGGTTGGGATAAAGTAATGCGTAGCAAAAGCCCCCCTTTATTCCATTCGGAATACGAGTACACAAATCCATAGATAACGTACGTATACCCTTTTAATGAAAAGAAATAGAAAAATGGAAAAGAAAATAAGAAGCACGTCCTGCTGTTCCATTGAGATACACCATTCAGGGCGAAGCAAACAGACAGAAAAAAAAACTACTTTGTAGTTCACGGGTTATCTACCTGATTTGCTCAGCTAAGCAGGGAACCACCCCCACGCACAAAGCGCTCGTGGTATGGTTACATTAGAATCCTTAAAAAGAGCTCGAGTTTGACACCCACAAGGCTGTGAAATGAGTTTATCTTCTGGCTACTTACTTTTCCAGGGGCGCATTCAAGGTTTAGTCGAGTACTTTAAAAGTTATTAAATTTGTGTTATACGAGTAGGAATCTCTCACATACTTACTTACTTAGTTGGCGCTACAGCTCGAGGTGAACCTGGGCCTGCTTCTCGCAACCATTTGTGTGTGCGTGTTATATTTTTGCACGAATGGAAGGGACCTACAGTTTTTTGCCGACTCCGAACGGCGAGTTGAGAAGCTTAATCGTGACAAATGATACTCTTTGATGCTTGTCAGACATTTGAAAGAGGTGGGCACTGTGAAAAACTTTTAGGTATTTGCGGCGGGATTCGAACCCAAGACCGCTGGCTCAGTAGTCCGGTGCACTAACGACTTGCGCTACGGTGCCCAATCTCTCACATAAAAGCCCTTTTATAAGACACTCAACTCGGACTCGACGGGGTAAGAATAAACATTTTTGGTCAATCTTAGCCTCTTTTTTTTTTTATCGAAATTCTAACATTTGGACTAGGTGCCTGAAAACATCGAGTGTGACATACAAACAGATAGCCAGACAACCAAGTCTCACCATAAGGGTTCTTTCAAGGTACGGGATCAAAAAGAGTCTAAAAATGAGGCAGAGATTGATACTATGCTGTAATCTAGAGCCGATGAAAGATGGCGCCCCTTTTGAAGAAAACTCGAAGAAACTAGTGCAATTATATTTATTTTAAAACTAGCTGGCTTCGTCCATGACTAAAAATATAGTGTTACTTACACTACTAATTTAGTTCAAAACAAAAGAATAGATTGTATTTGTATTTTGAATAAGTAACATTTCGCCAGAATTCGTTAGTGATTTTATTTCTGTATTAATTTAAATAATAAATTAATTTAAAAAATCGGCCTTTACTCCGCGCAGAATATTAAAGAACGGGAATACGAAATCTTACTTTATTTTGTATATTAGCTTTTGTGTTTATCGTGGCGGAAGATTGACAGGCAGAAGCGTGACATTGAGATTTATATATTACTAGCTGTCCCGCCCGGCTTTGCCCGTGTCTAAAAAATATAGTGTTACTTACAATACATATGTACATTGACATTTAGTTCGAAGAATCAAAAGTGTGGATTGTAAGTATTTGTAGTTTGAATAAGTGACATTTCGCAAGAAAGTGGCATTTGTTAGAGTGTTTTTATTTTTGCATTCATTTAAATAATATTGTGAATAAATTAATTTAAAAATCGGCCTATAATAGTCACAGGATGTTAATGAACTGGAATACGAAGTTTTACTTCATTGTGTGTATTAGTTTTTGTGTTTATCGAATCGTAAGATTGACAGGTAAGAACGTCACATTGAGATTTATATATTAGTATGATATGAAGTATGATAGTATTATATGATATGAAGTATGTAAACGAAGCCAATAAAGTTAGGTTCCTTCTGCTTCATATATATAATACACTAGTGGTTACCCGGTGTGCTTCGCTACACCCACTGAAAACAGTGTTTATGTCATAAATTTAATAAAATTTTTTCGAGTGACTTTTTGTGAATAGTAATGACTCTGGTGGAGAATTAAATGCCGACAACTCTATTTGGATTTAAGAAACCTCTCCAAACAATAATATCCCAAAAGCTTAAAAATTTACCATCCGATTGAGCTGAAACTTAGACAATATAGATAATATATTTGTTATGAAGCGAGAAGTGCACGTAAATCAAAAGTTAGCTGTTAGCTGTGCATTGCTGAAGTAATAATTTTGAGATTTTGGTTTTCATTGCCATCTATCGGAAAACTTGAACAATTTTGATTTACAAATATTTCTCTTTTCATAACAAATATATTCTGTAAGTTTCAGCCCAATCGGATGGTTTTGAAATTTTGGTGTTCCAGCGCCATCTATCGGAAAGCTTGAGGACTGTTGATTTACGAACATTTCTCAATTCATTACAAATATATTGTGTAAGTTTCAGCTTAATCGTATGGCGAGTTTAAAAATGTTTGAGTTCCAGCGCCATCTAGCGGAAAACTTGAAATTTTTTGATGTACAAACACTTCAAACATCAGAAAAAGCATACAGTGTAAGTTTCAACTCAATCGGATGGTTAGTTTATAAGTTCTGAGGTATCAAACTAACAGTTCATTTTTATATATAAAGATATGTAGGTTTCTCCAAGTAGAGACGACAATTATGGCTTCCCAACGAACTTCTAAACTACAATAAGAAGGATATTAGGTATCTAACAAGCCTCCTCTTGGGTCACTGCCGGTTACGATACCACTAAACAAGTAAGGTCTGTCTAGCGAGACCGATTGACAACTCTATTTAGAGGAGGTCGAGTCGACAGCTTACCCTAACATAAAGAACTCCTCAGGCCTTATGATTTAAACAAATGCGTCAATCAAGGACATACTAGCCTTTATCAGAAAGAATAGTTTGCCTCTTGGACTACTTTGTATCGTACGAGAAAACTTCCTGGTCAGTCTTGGGTTTATTTTTGAGATCAGAAGACTTAAAAATACATATGTATGTAAACAGCTATAAATTTCTCAGCCCGTTGTGGAAACTGTTCTCCTACTGATTGGATTGCGACCGGCAGAAAATCGTGCATCGTAGATGACGACCAGTGAACATCAGTCCTTTATAACTTTTACTTAGACATTGGACAGGCTGGGGTACATAACATATATTAATAGATAGTACTTTTAGGCTTAGAAAAACTGTAAGCAATTGCTATGTAACTTATCAACTTGGGGACATCTCAGTAAGCTAGGCCTATATCAGATGAAGACTCATGCAAACTATAGAACACATGCTGGTCGGCATTAACCCAGAAAAGATTTAAGTGCTTGGGTAAATATCAAATCACAGCAGAGGATGTCCAACTCATGGCACCCAATCTCCTACTGCAATTTCTCAGGGAAATTGGTCTGGATGACGTGCTGTGACCTATGGAATTCTCACCTGGGCCAGGTGTGAGCGAAGCTCTCTCTAACCGATTCAAATATGAATGATGACGAGTAGGATGTTCCTTTGTCTAGGACGATTACTGTAGAAGCTGCGGAGATGAGGAAGAAAGCGAATCGATCCAACATCTCCTCTGCTACTGTCCCGCCTTCCAAGAACGACGCCTCTGTACTTTAGGTCGTAGATTCCTGGGAGACATAATAGAACTCGGAAATTCTAAGACATCGGATCTTGTACGATTCACAAAGAGCACAAACTGGTTTACGAGTTGGTAAAAAGAAAATTTACTCCCAAACTATGAGGGGATTCACAATGGACCTTCGGGTCTCCGAGTGGAAATGATTGCTCGTTCAATCACACACCCCTCTCAAGATAACCTAAGGTGAATGGATATTTCGCTGGATTCTTGTGTACTTTCGCTCTCCAATCCAATCGGCTGATTTAATGTTTTGACAGCCCTTTTTTCTTGCCCTGAAGAAATACCCAGGTTGAATCCAGTCCACATCGAACACAGAGTGGCAATTTCAGTGTGTTATTTTCAGTGTAGCGCTGTCGGACATCGAACGCATCAGTGCGAATCCAGTGCGCACTATGGCGCCCTAGGTCGGAGATCAAACAAACCTTTTCCCCAATTTTTTAAGTAGTACACTTTATATTGAGAGGAATGTAATATAATAGAATCGATAACAATTCGTGTCATTTGATAACAATTTAATTAATTGTCACGTATTCCGTGATTCTGTCCAACTCCGTCCCTGTGTTTACCCTTACTCTCAGTTTACCTTCAATTTGTTAGCACAAGAAAAAAAGACGAAAAGCTCGTAACTCTCTTTTTCGATTCACATTTCTCTATGCATTTTCTTATTTCGATAAATCCTTTTCGCCCGGCACCCCAACCAGCATCATTGCTGTGGTTAAATTAAAACGTCAAACAACTATTATTTAGAATGTAATGTTGGCAACTTATGTTAGACAGTTATTTTTCAGATAACATCTCCAGTCTCCGCCCGCCGAGGCGTCGAATAGGTAATAAAATTCACATGAACACAGTGAAACCGAAAAGAAGGAAAAGAGAAAAATCAGGAGAGAAAATGGCCTTGCTTACCGTTAAGCTTTACTCTTTGACCTTTTCGACAACTCACACATACTCACACATGAAATAGACTGATTGCGTTCTAATAAGCTACGGAGGGAGTGCTCAGTGCTTCTCTGGCTTGCAAGTTTTTTTTTTTGTACTTGTGTGCTGAAGGAGATGTCATCGTCATGTAAAATGGACATCCTGTTGCTCTCATAACAGGTGGAGGAAGTCATATGCGCGAGACTATTGAGATTTACTTTTTAACTGTGGGCTTGTTGGTCTGATTTTGTGTTCTAAATGGGGAAAGCTAAACAAATTGTTGAACATTGAGGGTGGTTGTACTTGTACTCAGAGCTTTTCAGAGTTCAGATGAGGAAGGCGAAGGACTTATTCGTCAAAGAGAGCCAGAGTGAGAGTATGTGTAACAGGTTTGATCTATTTTCCAAAGTACTACACTACCTACTTTAATTTTTATGAGCATGCATAGTAAGTAAGGCCGAGCTAAAGTAGTGAGGAGGACTGTGCCTGTATTAAGTGCTGCTGTGTTGATGATGCCCACAGAATGAATGGGTAAAAGGGCAGATGAAGAGGTCGTTTCGACGTTTTAAAATAATAATCGTTTCAAAGGCCGCAAGGCTGTGCAAGTGGGTTTCAATTTTAAGTGGCAATATGCAAGGATTTATTTTTGATGTTGATTTAAGGTTGGATGGACAGATAATGGGGTTTGACTAAAAATTTGTTGGTAAAATACATTACAGGAACTGGTACTATCGACATTAGATTTGTCACATTCCACATAACCGGAAGCAGCCCACAAATCGTAGGAAGACTGCACCACACCTAAGCTTTTTTTGAAATTCGAATAATCTAATAATCTAACCGTCTCACCTAGAGAACTTGAGAATAAATGTGAGTTTGCGTACGAAAGGAGTGGATTGATAATCCCATCTATGGGCGATCAGAACATTTCTAGTACAACTAAAAGAGCATCGCATCAACTAGTACAACATTTTCTTCCTGCATAGATTGCATAGAACCACCCCCAACCAACTTCAGTATTTTGTCACGGTCTTCTGCCATTTTTTTTCTCCTTCGTTCGTTCACTTCCTTTGCAACAGTTTTAAGAGTAATAAATATTCACCCCTATTATTAAATCCGCCGGAGGGAATGATTCACGAAAATTCGAAAATCTGTATTATTGAATCCGTTCGAAGGGAATCGTCCACTTGTCGGTAATATGGACAACTTTTCACTTGATCATTGAAAACGAACGGATCGAATCTCTCCACACAAAGTTTGATGTTTCAGATCCGCGAGAGAATCGTTGCGGATCTGGTGCTTTTGCTGTGGGATTGGCTAGCATTTTTTTTTACTGGCAAGAACTTTGAACGTTGAAAGTGCAGAAACAAACAAATGGAATCAGAAATAGTGCGGCATAACATCCACCATTGGATCGATCTTATTTTCGGCCAAAACCAAACGACAGAATGCAATGCAATGCAATGCAAATGGGACAGAATTCCAATCTTCTCTGGTGTTGTCACAAATCGGGAAGGATAAGTGTGTATAAATGTTCAAGTCTGGACTCGACGCGTATCGTCAAAAGTCGCCAAAGTTATGTAAAGGGAATCAAGTTGTCGTATAACTCCGCTTTTTCAAGATCAGCCCCAAGAGTAGTTTGAAGATGGAGGATCTAGAACAGGCGGCAGAAGTTCAAAATTATGGTATTGGCACAGAGTTGACCTGGTCACTGCCAAAAACTTTGAACGTTGAAAGTGCAGAAACAAAGAAATGATGAACTAACTTCAGGCACACGTAGAATAAGTACACAGATCATTACACAAAACATGCGACCAAAACAAGGAAATTTTAATGGAAATAAATGTACATACTAAAAACGTTGAACTTTATAAATGAAATAAATGAAACACGTTATTGGAATGCAAACTATTGCAAAACCAAAGCTTAACGTAAAACCAAAAAAACTATTTATTTATAATTTTTTATTTCTTAGATTTTTGTTTTCACACGTTTTCAAGTGTCAAATCAGAAAACATGTGATATCGAGAACATAAAAAGAGATGTAGACAAAGTAGTGTATCCGGCGGATTTAATGATCACGACGATAGGTGATTGTGAACCGAATGAGTGAAGGGAATCTCAGATCCGTCGGATTTAATGATAGGGGTGATTAACGATACATTGAATCGGTTTTTTTTTTATATACAATTGCGGATTTGGGAAACGGAGTGCAGTATATTAGTAGCTTGTAGATGTTAGTCATGTAAGTAGTTTTCATGTCATAACTGAGTTCTATTTTAGGATACGTACTCTCTTTCAGCCTAGGTAGGAATCACCCTATGCCAGTGCCGCTTTGCTTACTTACTTACTTAGTTGGCGCTACAGCTCGAGGTGAACCTGGGCCTGAATCTTGCAACCATTTGTGTGTGCGTGTTATATTTTTGCACGAATGGAAGGAACCTACAGTTTATTGCCGACTCCGAACGGCGAGGTGAGAAGCTCAATCGTGACAAATGATAGTTTTTGATGCTTGTCAGACATGCGAAAGAGGTGGCACCGTGAAAAAACTCTTTTAGGTGTTAGACCCGGCCAGGAGTTGAGCCCGGGCAGCATTGCGTGGTAGTCCAACGCAGTAACCACCACGGCCACGGCGACCAGTGCCGCTTAAGAGGAAATATTTCCAACTTTTTCAAAACTTTGGGGTGGTTTAAAAACCCTTAAGGAAAACATCTAAGTAATTAAAATCTACAATGGATGGAATGCCACAATGGATCTGCATTGTTCTTGATGAATCCTCCTCTGCGTCAACTCACAAACCAAGCCTAATTGACTCCATCATTCCACAATTGTGCTAATTCGAGTCTAAATGGATCGCCCGTGGATAACATCTGTGATCCAATTTCTAAGGTAAAAACTGTGTTGTTTCATTAAGTGAGCAGCATTTTCCGGCTGTCGTCTCATCAGCAAATTTCCTGTCAATTTATACAAAGTTGACTATGTTTGGCCTCGTTGTAGTTACAACAAAGAATTTACATTTTGCGGGAATATATATACCTACCTGCATTGTGTATGTGTATGTGTAAGTGGAAAATCGCTTAACCGGTTTCAATATTAGGCGTGTTTTTTTTCAAATCTATGTAGGCTAAACCTGTTTCCGCAACATGTTTTCAATGTAAAATACAACAAAACCTTAGCCTGGATAATTATCCAGTCTTATTTTTGTATGGAGAGCTTTTTCGAAGTCTATATAGATTTGAAAAAAAACGAAGGTGTCCTTCGAAGGAAAAAAATTGAGAAAAAAAATAGGAAATAACAAATCTTTTATTTTTCTTTTAAATATTCTCTTCAAATGAAAAACAGTTTGAACCAAGCTTCATCAGGGATGAAAAATAATTTTTTGCAATTGTATTGCAAACTAAATACCTACAAGCTGTACATAAATGCGTTCAATTGTACTTTTTTCTTTTGGCATGTAAATAGCTATATGCTCCAATAATAGCGACGTGCATTAACTGGAATGCTTATTTTAAAGGTTTGCAACTTGTTTAAGATTAAATCACTTTTATTTATTCATATTTCATTTATAAATTTATAGATGTACAATGCATTATAAAAAACAAAAATACATTTTACGAAATGATCACATATACATTATACATATACATACATATGTAGTTCATAAATACTTAGGTAACTATTGTTATTAAAAAGCTGTGACAAGATTCGTTCATTATTATGTTTTTATTCTTTGATTTAATAATGTTTTGGGATTGAGGAAACCCTTTCAACGCATGCCGATTAATGTGGAATTGCTAGCAAACCTTGAGCTATTCCATGTTTTTGAAGATACATACATATGTATACGCCCATTATTTGCATTTTTGAAAAAGCTGACCTCAGTCCAAAATGTGGCAATGGTTTTCGTTTTTACCGAGTTACCGCGAGTTGTACCAAAATCGTTATAACTGTTATAACACACACAATCAATATTTACAAACTGCATGCAATTTCCATATAACGGCGCATGCAACCGCAGGTTTTCGATTAAAAGCGTACAATCGTGCGACATCGGTACAACCATCATTAGCTTGCTAACACACGATACAATGATCGCATACGACCGCAAATTACTTAGAACGGTTGTACAACGATTGTATCGTGTATTTCCAACTAAACTGAATATTGAATTTTTAAATTATGAGCGCCAAGCCCGCAACACAAGCCAAAGGTCATAGAATAAACTACGAGGACCTGTTTGGATGCGTTCATACATGCAGTCAAATTAAAAATTAAGTAATAATGTAGGCAAGTAGCAAATGTATTAAATTTTGAAGAATTCTAATATGCTATATTCCTAAGCAAAATATATTCACCTGAGTGTACTAAATTTGGTAGAATTATACTTGTGTGGTGAAAAAGTAGTAGAAGACGAAAAAACGAAACAGCTACTGGAATGCGAAAAGGAGAGGAGATGATTTGAATTTGACAGATTGCATCAGAATTTTAACTGAAGAAGACGCGACAAATTTTTGAGTTCTTCTTTTTTCTTTTTTCTTGCCTTTGGCTTTTATTTTTTAATTAATTTCAAGACTGAAGTAACATTTAATTTACACAATAATTTAATAAAGTAAAACGTATAAAAAGGACCAAGTGGACTACAAGAACGCGTTTTATTCCAACAACTTGCGTACTTTTAAAAATCAATTGTACTCAAAAAAGTACAATTGTACGTTGTTTTTCATCTCTGAGCTACATAACAAAAAATCTAAACGTGTGTAGATGGTGTTCTCAAGCTTATTGAAACCAAACTCTGATCACTTTAATGCCTACTTCTTTAAATCAAATCTTCAACAAAAAACTAAGAACACCACAACACAAACTATAAAAAAGATACAAAAATCGTTTGGGTAAGTGCACATGATGAGAATCAAAAAGCGCTGTTCTTTTTGATTCTCATAAATTGATATTTATCACAAATACTTAATAGAAATCATAACTATTTGAAATTAATGCAAAATGCAGATGCAAAAATCACAGAGAATAGCGCTTTTCGATTCTCAGCATGTGCACTTAACCAAGCGATTTTGCTAGCAAATTCATAGTGTGATTTGGTAAGTTCCTTGGTTTTTTTTATGGTAGCGTGGAGGGGTGGTGGACTAAAAAAACATTGTTTTAAGAATGAGAAAAAAGTGGTTAAGAGCTATGGAAAATTCAATTTTTAATTTTTTTTTTTTTTGCAAAAAATCCACCAAGTATCGAAAATCCCGAAAAATTCGGGATTTTTAATAAATGTTCATTTTTCGGGATTTTTAGTAATGCGGGATTTTGTTATCTCGGGATTTTGTAATTCGGGATTTTGTGCCTCTCCCGTTTGACAAACATCTTTTCTGATAAGATGTTGAACTGTGAATTGCAGCATTATCGTCTTAGATAATCCTTCCATTTCTGTTTCCTGGTATTTTTGGAATTTTAAATCTTTGAAATAAATTTATCGTAACGCTAAATTTTCAAAAACAAGTTCGTCGCTAAAGAAGTACATATTCACTTCAAAAAGTGACCTGAAGTTTGACGACAAGCGTTCACATTGAACGATATGTCAATATATTGTGTGTCAAGCATGGCAAAACGTTCAAAAATCTGAAAAACCATACGATAACTTGGACAACTTCTTTGAACGACCGTTCCAATTGAACGATTTGCTCGGTCGTCAAACAAGTGTATCAAAAAAATCGTTCAATATGAACCCTGCTAGTGCGCACTTCAAATTTTCATCTCAGATCTCAGATTTTTCGTGCTGAATCTTGATGATTAAATATGAACGTATATACATTTAAGGATGTACATATGTAAAGGCATTGGAAATAAATAACATTTAAAAGGAAATGATAAAAACGAAATAAATAAAAAAAAAAATTACAAAACAGTTTTTTTAAACTTCCTTATTCCTTTATATTTTGCAAAAAGTTTGTGATGGCATCTTAACTTGCTGCGTTGAAAAGTCGTATAAAATATTTTGGCGTTAGTCCATGTACAATGTTATATGTACTGATAGAACTTGGTAGCCCGAAGAATGATGGAGTCTTGTCAATTTTGAACTGGAAATGAGTCGAATTGAATATTTCATAGTGCTTTGTACTGTTCTCGTAAATTAAATAATGTATTGTCGTATTACATATTTTTCTGTATACTTGCAATCTGTTGGATTCAAATTGGAAAGAACTAGCAACATACTGGCTTATAGTGACCAGCAGTTAACAGTTATATTATGTAAATGCTTATTTGCTATTATTTATTTTCTTTTTTAATGGTGAGCAAATACTTTACCTTCTTTGAACTCAAACAGCGACTATACGCAACTTCGAACGCAGCCATCTCACTGATCTATTAAGCGCCATCTACATTTCATTAAAATCTGTGTTAATTTTATGCCGGGTTCGTTAAATCATTCGTTAAATTGATAAACAACTGTCACCCGAACATGGCGAACAACGATAACATGTCAAATCTACCAAAGTTTTTCTCTATCTCTTTGGCATTTTGTTTTATTGGTTTTAATGCCCCCAAAACAGCGTGGAATAAGAAAACTTGACGCATATCTCTAATTAGTCAAATGGCAAAAACCCGTTCTAGAAATTTTTAATTGATAATTTTTGCACTTACACTTGTGCCGCGGAATCTCACATATTCGTGTTTATAAACAAATCGCGGTAAAATTTCTCTGCTAATGATAATTAGTGTTAAGCGTAACCCTTGAGTCTACGCAATTTCAGGTTTCCATCGGGAAAATAGGTTAGCGCTGCATAATGAATTTAGCAAAGACCATAAAAACCGAGAATGGCACAAGTTCCAAGAAGATTGCCAAACCTCTGCATATGCAGCGTTTGGATGCGAGTCTGGACATGGGTCCTTTCATGTCATTCGCTCATAAGATGCTGTCTCAGCCTCTAGCGAGTACGGACTCTGAAACCGATGAAGATGAAAATGACGGGGTGCGAAGAGCTCCTGGACGCTATAAGGGTATAAATGGTTCGAAGGAAGGTGAGTGGTCAGTGCATGTTTTTGTATTAGTTTACAACAAGGATTCTATTTTTAGAAAGGCAAAGTGATAAGGCTCACGTTTACAATTTGTCCAGTGTTACCAGCGAGAGGGAGTGGCTATGCGACGCTTTATTGAGTGACACAGAGACGGATTCGGAAATCTCCGATGAGGATGATTATGTAAAGGAGATGTTACGGTGTCACGTACGTGAGCAGAGGTATCGCGAATCGTACTACAAGAAGGAGAAGGTGAGTTGAAATCACAGAAAAAACTACGTTCGGGAGGATAATCAGGTTTCATTTAGAACACCCAATACGGCTATTATGGAACGGGCCTTCTGTCCGCTTACGATATGTTTCCTGAGCATCAGAGGTCCATTGTGGGAGTTCGAAAACGTCGCAAGGAGCGCGAGAAAAAGGAGAAAACACCGAAGATCCCTAAGCCCAGAAAGCAAAGACGTAGTAAACATGGCGGCCCATCAGGATCCAACGACGCCAAGAGTCAGAAGTGGAACGCCACCCACAGTTCGCTGAAAATTAAGTCAGAATTCGGTGATGATGATTTCGACTCTAAATCCCACAGTCCCATGAGCTCAATGAGGGCTCCACATTCAGGACGTGGTCGCAAAAGGAAGTCTGCTCTGGCAAAGACACCTGAACTTATGGCTGCTCGGCGTCGTAAGGTTTGGCAGCTGATGTCAAAGAAGGAACTTGGTAAGATACAGAGAGCTAAAGCGAACAACCACAAGGAGATGCTCCAAGGCTGTAAGCGAGTTGCCACAATGTGTATGAAGGTAACCCGACAGAAGGCTATGCAATCGCAGAAAATCATGAAGGAGACAATTTGGCGAGCGAAGCGTTTGACAAGGGAAATGCAAGGCTATTGGAAGCGATATGATCGTGTGGAGAGGGAAACACGCAGGCGTATGGAAAAGGAGGCTGAAGAACAGCGGAAGATTGACGTGGAAATTATTGAGGCAAAGCGACAACAGCGCAAGTTGAACTTCCTCATCACCCAGACCGAGTTGTACGCTCATTTCATGTCTAAGAAGTTGGGTTACGGAACAGAGGAGGAACAGTTGCGGATCTTGAGTCAACTAGACGAAGAAATCAATCCGAGGCTGTCTGTCTACGACGATTATGATTCGGAGTTGTTGAAGCAACGGGCCCAAAGGAATGCGGCAGACGCATTTGATGCCGACCGTGCGAAGACACAACTATTCGATGTAGCCATCAAGGAAGAGGGAGATGACGGAATTCCGTCCGTCTCGGCTGATTGCAAACCAGACCTCCCCCAACCCGACATCTTCCGTGGAACACTGAAAACCTATCAACTGAAAGGTATGACCTGGCTGGCGAATATCTATGATCAAGGTATCAGTGGAATTCTGGCCGATGAGATGGGCTTAGGAAAAACTGTCCAATCCATCGCCTTCCTCTGTCACATTGCGGAGAAATATGGAGTATGGGGTCCGTTTTTGGTGATCTCACCAGCATCGACCTTGCACAATTGGCAGCAGGAGATGGAGCGGTTTGTTCCCGATTTTAATGTGGTTCCGTACTGGGGATCACCTAACGAGAGGAAGATCCTGCGGCAGTTCTGGGAGCAGAAGGATCTACACACCAAAGAGGCTAGTTTCCACGTTGTCATCACCAGCTACCAGTTAATTGTGTCAGACTATAAGTACTTCAACCGTATTAAGTGGCAGTACATGATTCTGGACGAGGCACAAGCGATAAAGAGCTCTTCATCGATGCGCTGGAAGTTACTGCTCGGTTTCAATTGCCGCAATCGCCTGTTGTTGAGTGGCACACCCATCCAGAACAGCATGGCTGAACTGTGGGCTCTGCTTCATTTCATAATGCCCACTCTGTTCGACTCACACGATGAGTTCAACGAGTGGTTCTCGAAGGACATCGAGAGTCACGCCGAAAACAAGACGGGTATAGATGAGAAGCAGATCTCTCGGTTGCATATGATTCTGAAACCTTTCATGCTGCGAAGAATCAAGAAAGACGTCGAGAATGAACTCTCGGACAAGATTGAGATCATGGTGTACTGCCCGCTGACCACGCGACAAAAATTGCTGTACATGGCGCTGAAGAAAAAAATTCGCATTGAGGACCTCCTGCATTACACGATCGGTGGCGGCGATGGCCACCATGTGGATAGGAATTTCACATCGAATCTGATGAATTTGGTGATGCAGTTCAGGAAGGTTTGCAACCATCCGGAGTTGTTCGAGAGGAGGGATGCTAAGAGCCCGTTTTCAATGAAGTGTGAGGAGTATGTGGTGCCGCGTTTGGTATACAATGAAGGCCTGCTGAGCATTGGGATTCCAAGCAAGCGGCATCTACTGTACAATAGGTTGGTTGAGGTGTGGATTGTATATGATTAAAGGTGCTTAGAATGTTTTTTTTTCTTCTTCTTTTCCCAGATTAAGTATTTTCAAAGGAGAGCATGTGCATCGGTCGTTATTTTTCAAAGACCGGGAGCCAGGCAGTTCTGGCAAATCAAAAAATTATCCCAGATACGTGGACATGGGTATGGATTGTGCTTTTAGTTTTACTCGTTTCTGTAATCTTAGCCCAAAGGACGTGGAAGATATGACAATTGCTGGACTTATTGGATTGTAAGTTATCGAATGAGTGCAGTTAGTTGGTGGGAAGTAATTTACGAATTTATTTTTTTCAGTTTGAATCATTATCTTATGACGATGAGATCATATGCAGATCATGCATATCAAATGGAATGGTGGGAGCATTATCCAATGGGAAATATGTTTCTCTTGGAGCCTACGTTGCGGAATGTACTGGACAAGAGATTCCAATCGACGGACAGTGTGTTAAATGGCCTGATTTTTACAGGAGTTGTAAGTTCAGAGACTGAATGATGAATAATCTAATACGCTATTTTAGTTCAAATATTTCATGTAGATTTTGTTAGGTTAGAAAGGAGGAAGATGTTTTATATTCGCGAATTCTGCTCACTTGAAAACTTAGGACTCAGAAAAGTCAGTGTTCCTATAGCTTCAGGTTCGTTGTAGTTTCTCTATATGGATATGCGAGCGTGATACACAGAGACAGTGTCCAGTCATAATGCCAAATATGTAGTATATTAGTTTTCCAGTAGTGGTTTTGTACTACGATATTCCAAACTCGTTTCGCTCCGTACTCATTTCGTACTATTTCCTTTAGTATCAAGTGGAAAAACCCATGCATAGATCTAAAACATAAGAAAGGAGGCGTCACAAGCCCAGACAATTACCGACCGAAAAACCTTCTATGGCACCTCTATAAGCTACTGACAAAAATACTAACAAAACGAGTAGAACAAAAACTAGACTTCTACCAACCACGAGAGCAGGCACCATTCAGAAGCGGTTTCAGTACGAACGACCTCCTACACACATTAAAAACACATAGAAAAAACGATAGAATATAATCGACCTCTAGTACTAACATTCGTAGACTTCCAAAAAGCTTTCGGTACAGTGAAAATACATTGCAACATGGAGAAGGAAGTTCATTTGCGGCTATATACGTACGTACTCATAGTTTATGGCGCTCGTACTCCTACACCAGTGTCTAGCTTTCAGACGTACCATTTTTTGCCGTTTTGAATGTTCCAGAGGATTTTATGCCGTTTATTGTTGCGGGCATGTGATTGTGGTGTAGTCGTAAGTACGTTGGACTACTACGCAATGCTGCTCGGGTTCAATCCCAGCGAACACCTAAAAGTTTTTTCACGGTCAAAGAGTATCATTTGTCAATAAGCTTCTCAACTCGCCATTCGGAGTCGGCAAAAAACTGCAGGAGAGTGCTCACGAGAGAGTAAGAAATTTCCCCATGCTACGAATTTTACCACAAGAAATTTCTTTGGCATAATATATGAAAACTGTCAAATCACATACATTTTCATTTTTTGGTGCTTATGCGTTCGTTTACTTTTTCGTAATTTTTCTGTCTGTGAGAGAATTTTACACCCACTCTTCAAAAATTGACAGATAACACATATTTAGTGTAAAAAATACGCGAACGGACCTAGTGATAGTAGGTTTGTTCCCGAACTTTCTGCATCAAATTTCACAGATTCTCAATGTTCAGGGAGGGGGTAAACATCTCTCAGAGTTAGCTTAAAGTGTGAAAAAGTACAGAAACGTATTGAACAACAAAAAAAGGAAAATGTACGACATTTGACAGATTTGACAGTTTTCATAAAGCTGCCCAAATAAATTTCTTGGGCTAAAATTCGCAGCATGGGGATATGTCTTATCTCTTATTAACTCTCTCTTCTGTGTAAAACTACGAAAAATCTTCGTACGGGAACAGGATTTGACTGATTTTCGTTGTTTTCTGCAGTTTTGGACAGGTACGGGAACAGACCTAGTATCAATACAACAACAATTTTGATGTCATAAAGACGTCTCTTGAAAACTCTTGTTCTAGTTAAAATTTGTGAAACGTCGCGGTCGGTGGAAATCTATCTCACGCCAACCTTGACGACTTTCATACGTTCATTACATGTACATGTACATGGACTTGTATAACTTCTTCAGCTCATAGACACATTTCGCTCCTTTGACCTTTTCCGACAGTTTATGCAAAATTTCAGCTGAACTTAAAATACACACGCTCACTACATAAAGGATACCACCACCTACGAAGCTGGACTTTTCCAATTGTTTCTGTTGATCTCACACTTCAGGTCATTGCACCGAATTGTTTTTTTTTTTGTCAGATTTATCCAATTGCTGTGTATCTGTGGGTTATATGTGGGTTGGGTTTGGTGTTTCACCCCGAAATGGGTTTAGTTCTGATGTACTCCGCCCTCCATAGACTTTTAGTTTCCTTTCTTTTCTAAGTTTAGCACTTCTGTTAGTTTGAAGCTTTGGTTTTCCTTTAATTAATTCCAACTTTCTTCTAGACGTCATCAGAAAGTTCGGTGTACACATTTGGTGATTATCAAACCGTCAACATTCAAGAAACAATAGAACATCGTGTTATCAGGAGTAGAAAACGTAAAATCACCGAAATAAGATCAACCACTGTCGAAGCGGGTGTTTATGTCAAATCAGAGATTGACGGCGATGACGACTTCAGCAGACAAGTTGTCCTGTTGGAGGAGCCGAAAATATTTACATCTCCTCCTAGGGGTCGACCGCCAAAGAATCCCGACAAAAATCTGAAATCTGCGACTATTCTTCTGTCAGAGTTTACCCACATTCGAAGGCCGCCAAGGAAATACTTTTGTGAACCCATCGAAGTGCCGAAATTTTTGTTTGGCTTGGGACAGAAGGTTCAGGCCGTCAAAAGGAGGCTTTAGTAAGTGTTCAATGCATCATAATCTATTATTTTATTAACAAATGGGAAAATGTATTTTAGCGCTGAAAGCAGAGCAGCAGAATGGGCATACATTCGTCACATTCAATGTGATAATCAAGACGGCTATAACCTGCTGCATAACGGCTTGGAATTGTGTAAGCCCAAGTACGGCTGGTCATCTATTGTGATACCTGATAAGCAGACGCTTGTTTCCGATGCTGGAAAACTTTCGGTGCTGGACAGCTTGCTAACGAGATTAAAGGCGCAGGGACATCGAGTGCTGATTTACTCACAGATGACGAAAATGATTGATTTATTGGAGGTGGGTGGTTTTAAGAGATTATACTAAAATAAGTATTTATTTGAAATGTGTATTTTCCAGGAGTACATGTGGCATCGAAAGCATCGTTATATGAGATTAGATGGTTCGAGTAAAATATCCGCGCGTCGCGATATGGTAGCTGACTTCCAGAGTCGAGCGGATATTTTCGTTTTTCTTCTATCGACGAGAGCTGGCGGATTGGGTATTAATCTAACAGCAGCTGATACGGTAAGTAATTTTTGAGTATACGTGGTGAAAGAAACGCAAGTCGTAAATAGGTAATCAAATCAGATTAAATCGGGTTGAGAATTTTGAAAATGTAGGAAGTCAACTAATTTTTGTTCTAAACTAAAGCTGTAAAAACTAACCAATTCCCTGAAGGCTAATAGGGTTACTTATGTAGTTGACGTAAAGCTAGCAGCAATGTTCCTACGAAATTATTATTATTATTATTATAATTTATTAACATATGATTACAAATACATATATTAATCTAGTGAGAGCACTAGCTGCAGGGCTTACGGCTCTATAGTATTAATCTTAGAATTAAATTAGTGTGTTAGTATAAGTTATAAGTTCTAACTTAAATTGGTAAATTATATCTATCTACATAATTATATATTTTAAGAATGTTTTCGTGGTTTGGGTTTCTTAGTATCTCGTAAGCTAAGTTTCGTAAGATGAGTTTGTGTAAAGTTGTTCGTAGTTTGATGATCTGGTTCTGCATACGGTTAATCCTAATACATGGTATATGTTGATTTGGGTATTACAAGCTTGGCACCGTGGCGGAGGTTCCCTTTTGAGCAGGTGTTGGTGGGTTGTTGATGTGTGTCCTAACCGCAGCCTCACGAAGGTAGTGTTCATAGGTTTTGTAGTTGTAGTGGGGTAAACTGGCTGGCTTCTAGTCGTATTAATAAGCGAATAATGGTGGTGGTAGTCATGCCAATCCGTAAGTTGTCTGAGACGGAGTTTGTGGTTGATGGTACGTATCAGGTCTTGTTTATTGCAAACTTCAACTTTGTAAACTGGGGCCCGGTGTGCAAGGTTGGCAGCGGTGTCGGCGTGTTCGTTGCCTTGAATCCCTACATGACTTGGGACCCACATTAGCCTCAGTTTGTTAGGGGTTCTAATGATGCAGTCCCTGATGTTGTTGATTATCGAAAGGATGTAAGGCAAAATGTGAGAGAACGATTTCGATGCTCATTCTTTAGTGTGTCGACAAAATATTAGGGCATCTTAGGTACATACAGGCACAGGGTATAGCTGCATGGAAAATGAAAACAAAATATTTAATGCTAATAAATATTTTTATTGAATGTTGCGGATTACGTATGGAAGATAATGGTCATCTAATGGCCTGCCTCTGTTAGACACACAAATGCGGGCATTTTTTAATCACACTTTGCATTCAACCGGTATTGTTAAGTTGCTCAAGTGTTTCTGGTTTGTTGGCATAAACCTTGCTTTTTGGATATCCACAAAAAGAAGTCCGGAGCTGTTAACTCCGGCGATTATGGAGAATATACTTTGTGGCCCAGGCTTGTGCTTATCTGCTTTACAATTTCTGAAGTGAATTCGTGTGTGTAACCAATGGAAAACGTGACTGTAAATGTAATTCTGCTGGTAAAATTTCTACAGGGTTTCCAGGTAAACTATTTTCTGTAATTTTCGTGATACTTATTCTTTGCGTTTTTTTCTGAGTACTCAAGCCCTGTATCTCTTCGAATCCGAATAGTAAAAATACTAACTCTTAGTGTTATTTTAGTTAATATTATAATATTAAATACACTTCATAATAATAAAAAAAAAAACCAATTTAACTCCTTCGGTCCTGACGTCCATCTCAATGGGCATACTTTACTAACTCATGCTCATGCTCATCATGTGACACAGTGTTAATAGAAACTAATTTTAAAATTAAGTTGTATTCGTGCCTTTTCTAAGAACGTAAATAAGTCGCAAGTAAGTCTTCAGTTTTATTTTACAGTGGACGCTCGATATAGTGAATATCGATATAGTGAACAATCCAATATAGTGAACGCACAATATTTTATACAGGCTTGTTCACTATTTAGAATATTTGTTTGTTTCACAGCTTGTGGTTGTTTTTAGTGCAAAAACAAAGTGCGTGTTTCTTATTTTGTTATTTTTTGAACGATATTCTTTGTGACCATGTCACTTAAGCACAGCTTAAGTTTGTTGTATTTTTGTTTTTTTAAGTACATGGAATGTATGATGTTTTTTTACGGAAGAGTTGTTTTTGTTAAAAATAAGATATTCTTTCTTATAAATATTGGCTTGTTTTTTAGTAATCGCAAAGAAAAATTGTAATTATCACCCCTGTTCTGCATTTCGAGTGAAAGTGGATTGAAACCGAAATTGAAATTCACTCGGAATGGAATTCAGTGTTCTGCATTCCGAGTGATTTCGAATTCTTGGAATCCACTTCGAATTCATTTGTTTGAAATGTCAAACACAGCTGTCAAATCATTGGAGATTTTCAGTTCTTCGTTTTTGTTTTGTGCAAGTGAATTAAACATTTAAGAAAAAATATATTTTATTAAAAAAATGGAAAATAAAATCTTTAAATGATTGATGAAAACCGCGAAAAAAAACCGAATGGAGAGTTCGCAGGAAGATTTTCCGAGATAAATCTAACATTCTGGACATTCCAGAAGCATTGTAAGCAGAAGTTAGACAACTGAAGTAATTTATTTAATAATTTATTTAATGACTTTTGCATTTTTAAAAACAGTTTTAGGGTGAGTAAGAAAATATTTGTTAATATCCTGCGAGAAGTGGAGTCAGAGAAATCTTGATCTTGGATAATCTTGATTTACTTTCATGTAATTCAAGAGAATACTCTCATGCCTCTAAATTTTGTTTGTGTTGTACTATATTAAACAAAGGAATTATTTTAATACACTAATGGAAAGTCTTATTATTCTACTCATATTTTTCAAAATGATTCTGATCAACAAATTAATTAATTAATTCACTTTACAATGGCATGTGAATTCAATTCACGTCAAGAATCTCAAGTGAATTTAATTCACTAAAAGCACAGGATTTTCGGAATGCAGAACACGAATTTACAGCTGTCATCTTGAGTGGAATGCAGAACACCAAAAATATTCACTTTCGAACATACAATCCACAATTCGTAGTTTCGTACGGAATGCAGAACACCTATTTCCACTTTTGGTGATTGATTTCACTAAAAGTGGAATGCAGAACAGGGTGGTATATTCTATTTTCGATGAATTGTACGTAAAAACATACACATTTTGATAAAATTTGCTTCAAGGAGTCCACGCTCGTTACAATGAACAATCTCGCTTCAGTGAACAGGCCTGGTTTTTATTAGTTCACTATATCGAGCGTCTACTGTATTTTCTTTCGCATAACATGTATTTGCTTTACCACATATGATTTTTGGCGTATAAAAGATATTTGTTATGATTTTAATTTATACATAAGCACAAAAAATGTCCGTTTTGTAATAGAATTTGGCAATTAAAGCTGATCATCAACGTGAGTGGACATTCAATTTTTAAAAAAATCTATAAGAGGTACGATGCTGTGTTTTTGGCAAATATACTTCAATTAGATCCTAACTACACTGAAAAGCGTTAGAAATATTTTAATGATGCGGTAAATTAATTCAGGTCCGAAGGGGTTAAAATGCTCCTAATTCGGCAAAATCAAACACTGTGCGTCGTCAGTTCTTTTTTTTTGCATTTTTGGTCTCGTTTTCTTTCTTCCACCTTTTAATTTGCTCTTTTCGACACTTGATCTATTATTATCCTCGTTTTAGTCACAACATAATGTTATTAGAACGTCAACATTTGCGTAACATGGACGCTTGTTGTTAGCGCAGTGATGTTTTACTTTTGGGCTACCCAGAGTTCAGTATTTATAGTGAATCATTTGACTGTATTTTCATAATTAAGTAGTTTTACTTGAGCGGAAATACGTGAATTTCGTTTTTTCGTATTTGCTTCGTCCTGCGCTTATTTTAAATCCATGTGTTGTATAACAGATTCCGTAGAGAACTATGCACTCTTATACTGGCGGTCTGTGCATCGTCCTGTCTGTATGTCACAGTCATAAACAGACGTAAATCGGTGACGGGCCGCCACTTTCGAGTTAAAGTGGATTGAAATTGAGTTTGTAATTCACATTCCGAGTTAATTCGAACTTTTGGAATCTGCTTCGAATTTGTTTGAAATGTCTAAATAAAAATGTGAAAGCCTTGATTGAAATAAAGGATATTTCAACATGGGCAGAGTCTAGTGGAGCCAAGATAAGGGATGTCACGTCGTTGACTTTAATATTTGAGTCCAATTTGGAGTTTGCAGCGCCATTTCGTCCATTTGCTGAAAAAACCGCGTACAATTTTTTCATCACAATGTCTTCAGCTACTGACCCTTTAGCTTGTTGCAATTTTTCATCGATCCCGTTCAAAGTCTTTAATAGGCATTCCTAAATATTACGCATTGCAATAAGCTTAAATGCTCAAATTAAAATACATACAACTACTAGGAGTCACCTGTTATTTGTAAACGCTTAATATGTATGTGCTCTTTCGGGTCGTAGAAAAATCATTTTCCAATATCACCAGACTTTTGCAATTGGCTTGAATCTTTCTTAACACGGGTTTGAGATTGCACGTATGGCACAAGAAGAAGCGCATGTGTGTTGAGTTGATACAAAAGTATTTAGGGTTGTATTGGTGTGTAGGGATTTTTTTTATGCGCGCTAGTGTAAACAACGTGTGCAGTTATGTGCATGTTCATACGAGAGAAAAACCTGCTCTCATACGTTTGGACACTGAAATTTCTTTCGTGGGAGCAAGGATAAATCGTATAGTTAAGAAGAAAGTTGACAAATAGCACCAAAAAGGCAAAAAAAGGCAAAATGAGTAAAAAAAAGGCAAAAAAAGGCAAAGTCAACAAAATCGGTTCGCTGCTAATAAGTGGTTCTAAAAATGTGAAGTATATGTACACTGCTGATAAACGTCTTATGTTTGAAGAACATTTCGAATTATTCTCTGAGCACACAGTTTAGACTTTTCAGGACTACCTGCTACTCTATCATGATCATGAACAGCCGCGCGGGCCGGGCCGTGTCGCTACAAAGAGAAAATTCCTTCGAAAGTGGTTAAATCGTTTGTCAACACACTGCATTGCATACAATTCATTTGCGAGTCACATCGAAACGTACTACATCACACGAATTAAGCGACAGTAAATAAATTAAAAGCGAGCAGACAGCTAAATCGCTTTAAAATTCAATCTCTTTCTGATGTGAACCAAAATCGATCTCGTAAATTTCCCACATGTGTGGAATTTGTGAATTTAATTTCCAAATAAATTAGGAAAAGTGTTCCAAACCGCCGAACGTGAGCAAGCTTGAATTGACAAATTTCAACCTTCCACACGGTTAACATACATATGTACATATTTAAATGCCGAGCATATTCTCATTTCGGGATATTCTCAACATCAGCAGCTCATTCCGCGCGACTTAATCCTGAAATCGTGGACACAAATCGTTTTCCCATCACCGAAGAGAACCAAATACTTGTGCTCCAAATCGGCAAGACATGTGGACACTTAAACAACAAATTCCAGGTGCAAGAAAAACAGGGTTACCCTTCAACTCCAACCATTTCGCGCGCATCAAGGGCCCGTTGATAGCATTTTTTCCCAGAAGCGATTTCGGCACCCGATACATCGCCTCGAATACCAATCACAATCTATGGCACACAAATGGTTAATTTATTGCTGAAGCAAATTATAGATCGTCTCGAGTGATTGTAGAACACATCAGCAGTTAGTTCTGTTCTATGCACAAACACACCTCCGCCAATTGATCGGTCGTCGTTCGTTCGTTCGTTCGGCACCGGGCCGATACGGGGGGAATACCAAGTAGGTGCAGGCTGAGCGCAGATATGGTGTTTTCGAAGGGAACTTCTCGAAGTGATCCCACTATCAGGAAATCGAACACAATACCCATAATAAATTCTGAGTAATTCTCTCGCGCTGCGGCTCTCGATTTGGTGAGAGTTTAGCGCATGCGTCATGCCCGAGGCAGATGTGGGAAAGATAGTTTGTTACCTGGCTGGCTCGCTGGTGGGTGATTCAACACCTCCCCCCTTGCGCGCCTGCCAACTAACTATACTCGTTTGGCTGTTGTCATTATTTATTGATCGCACCTTTAATCGGTAGCGATACTTGCATTTTAAAAAGCTTCTTTCGGATGTATGCGAGTATCTGTCGGGCTCTAGCTTCTTGAGAAGGCGCAGAAGCTGGGCTCTGGCCTGGCGACAACGTCTAGTGCGCACACTATGAAAAAGTGGTAGGATGAGGAATCTGCGAACGCGAAGATGATGAGCAGTCGGCAAAGCAAGAAATGGCAGAGTTTAATTGATTTATGAAGTAAGGCTGAATGCGACATTTGTCGCTTGCACATCTGGGAATAGTTTTCGGTGAAGGTGGTTTCTTGGTTGCTGCGACGAACTGCAAAGGTAGTCTCAACCGGTTGGTTTGAACTTTGTATGTACATCCACGGGTATGTACTCTATTCATTTTGTTGGCAGTTGTCTCCTGTGCGCGGAGTTTTTTTTTTTTAATTTCATTGCCAAACCGACTAGTTTATGGAATTTTCATAACAGGTTGCTGGTTGCAGGCAGTCGAATTAAAACAACAAGTTGTGCAAACTATGGCATCCAATAGATAGACAAACATAAGTGAGGCTGCAGTGGGAATCCATTGGGATGTTCGTTGTTGATACCCTTATTGGTAATTAGCAAGTGATGTGGCTCAATGTGACTGGATTTTACTCCGATTGTGAGCGTTTCGCAATGGAAGTCATTTTTGCATTAATTGATGGCTAACGCTGGTTGTAGATAATTTTGGCAGTTGTGACACCTAAGTGTGGGACTTGACAGGGATGCCATTCCGTGCCTCAGGTGAAAAACGCTGCGCTAAACTGGTGGGTAAATTATTTTGAACATGCTGCTCGAATGATGACTTTTTATTCCTGGCACATGGTGCTTTCTCTGTTTGCCCTTCTAAGCATGAATTCCTAAACCAGCCTTTCCTGTCTGTAAAGTTCTGTTTTGCATGAATTTTGTTGACGAGAATAATACTCGATTGCACCACTTCTAATAACGAGTTAAGAACACCCCAACTTATGGGATATGGCCAACCCAACCGCATTTTGTGAGATATTAGACCGCCCAAAGGCATTGCATATTGGAAGCCACTTGCTTTTGATTATCTGGAACCAAACTATTACTATTGGGAGTCCCACCCGTGGAGGCTTCCTGTCTGGACACGGCAACCTTCCATCCTCTTCGATTCCGGGTACCTACGCTGTTTACAGTGCCAAGCACAAGCCCTCTGCCATTGGTCTTTCAAATGGAGGCACGATATGCTTTGTCGCCTCGGATGTGATTTAAAAAGCCTCAAAGCTAGAGTATCGGCCGTTGAAGTCGATGTCACATTCGTATCCTAGTACTTACTTAGGTGGCGCTACAGTCGGGGGTGAACCAAGGCCTTAACCAGCGACCCCTTCCAGTTAGCCCGGTCTTTAGCTAACTGCCTCCAGTTGCGCACTCCAGGTTGGTGCAGGTCCCTTTCCACTTGTGCCCGCCACCTTGGGTGGGGTCGTCCTCTGCTGCGCTGACCAACCGGGTTAGAGTCGAATACTCTGCGGGCCGGAGCATTGATGTCCATTCGCTTAACATGTCCTGGCCATCTTAAATGCCCAATGCGCAGTTTTTGACCATGTCGATGTCGCTGTACAGCTCGTAATAGTGTTCGTGGTCGAATCTTCTCTTTCAAAACCCGTTAACGAATACGGGACCGAATATCTTATGGAGAATTTTTCTCTCGAAGCGACCAAGCATATCTTCATCCTATGATAAGGGTCTTATATAGAGTCTCCATAGTTGACCAGGAAAGGGCTTAACTACTCAGTTGCCTTCTTAGCCCAAAGAAACAGTGATTGGCAAGAGTGATCCTTCGTTTGATTTCCGACGAGATGTAATTTTTTGATGTTATAGCAGAGTCGAGGTAGACAAAGTTGTAACTGTTTTTTGTGACGCTTTGTCCAATTCATCGATGTTGAGTGTCCCTTTTCGGTGACAGCATATACTTTGTGTTGCCCTCATTAACCGCTAAAGCCATTTTAGCCGATTCCATTTCTATACTCGCAAACGCACCGGTGACAGCTCGCTGTCTGCTACCAATGATGTCAATGTTTTCGGCGAGGCAAATGCAAGTATGTATGTAGTTGAACCTACTTTTGAAAGACCGTTCCTCATGTGTCGGCTTGTGAGTTTCGAACAATTCTTTCAGGTATCTCAGAAGCTGGACGGATTTGTTGAAGATCGTATTTTCCGTGTTAATACATACCTACCTACCCTGCGTTCTTTCGTCTATCTTCCAACATGAGATTGAAGAAATCACCAGTTAGGGCATCTCTTAGCCGAAATGTGGTAGAAAAGTTTAGACAAACTGTTGCGAACATCGTGGGTTTTACATCGCGACGGCATATGACAAGCAAATGGCTACCTGTATCCAAAGATATCTGTAGATCCAACATCTACTCTGTTACTGCCCCGCCCTCCAGAAACGACGCCTCCGTACTTTAGGTCATAGAGCTCGGAAATATAAAGATCGGATCTAATAAAATTCATAAGGTTTACGAGTTGGTAAGAAGAGGATTTACTCCCAAACTATGAGGCGATTCACAATGGACCTTCGGGTATCCGAGTGGAAATGATTGCTCGAACAATCACACACCCCTCCTAACCTAACCCAACCTACATCGCGACGCTCTATTCATCTGTAAACTTATATTCCACTGCATTCCACTAGATTCCACTGCATTCCACAAATTTTGTGTGGTCTTTTCTTTTGCCGAACTAGTACTTGTGACGTCTAATTATAGCAGTTAATAGCCAGTCCAAGATAAGCGGATAAGGCCTGGAAAAAGAAAATTCCCAAAACTGATCGCACATCACGGCACGGTTACCTTACAAACGCGCACAAGGTCCATTGACGCTATCGTAGATCGATTTGAAGTTTATTACTTAGATTTACGACAGCTTGATACGCATAGTTTATGACAGTTATCCAATAGACATGTGCAGGTATTAGAAACTAGAACATTTACGATTATGACTATGTACCTCCAGAGTGTAGAGGACAGGTTTTTTAAGACTTTCCAGTGCATTTCCCTTGCATTTATGTACCACTCAACGATTTCACGTCAAAAACATGAAATATCAATGAACTTATCAGTTCCGCTGATATTATACAATCACCTAATCCGATTGAATTTATTGATACCCTAACAACTGAAAGTCATATTTATTTATTTCTTAGGTATTAAATGTTGGTATACTGTAAATTCTTCTATCAATTGGGATTTAGATTGTATTTTGATTAAACTTGAAAATACGATCAAAACTCTTATCAGTTTGATAACATGACATACATAAGTAATTGAAGTTAGAAGTGTGCAAGTAATTTTGGTTTTTATTATTTTCTAGCGAAGGCAATTTTACAATAAATCACATGTTACACTTTACAATCTGCTGCAGTCAATGGAAAATGTGAGGTTATAATTTTTGTAGCCTATACAATTGCTTTGGAAATTTCTTTTGGGTTTCTATCTTGAAACCATCTTGAAGCCATTCACGCACTAGCTCTGCGATTCGTTCCTTAGATGCCCTCAATTCGTCGGAGTCTGATGAGCTTATCGATCCGAAATCCTTGCAATGGGCATACACTGAAAGGGAAATATTTGACTTTAGTTTCAAAAACAAAAAAAAAAAAAAACTGTTTTAGGTTTCAAACCGCACTTACATGGTACAACGGTAGCTTGTTGTTCATCAGTTATGCCCATTGAACTCCATGGATCCAATGCACCGTGGGTGATGTAGACATTTTCAACTTGTGGATTTAACCCACCAAAGTTTTCATTTGTGTCATCGGCGTTTTTGTAGACAGTAAAGTTTGTGAACTGATCACCATAGACGTCATTGCAGGCAGCAATATACAATGTCACTGGGAATTTAGAGCCAAACGGTTGTGCTGATGAGCCAGAGGTTTGGTACCAACCGTATTCATTGCAGGTTTGGAAATACCATTGACGCACTGTAGAATGAATAAAAAAAAATGGTGTTGTTAACATAATTATCTGTCAGATGAGAAAAATGACGGTAGAAAAAGATCAGGTCACGGGAAACAGTTCTTCTTGCATGACTTGTCAAAACTTGCTTCAAATCAAACTCCCGCTTGTGTTTAGAATGTATTTTAAAGTTATTTGGAGTAGATTAGCAAAAAATAAATCCGCCATTTTTAAGTAAAAGAAAACTTACTCATTCCACTGGTATAAGTCGACTCCGATAGAGATGTAACCAAAGCTCTGTAAGAAATATCTGTACAAGTGGCAGTTCCGAAGTAATATAAAATGAAACTAGCAACACCTGACAAATCGTCTTCACCTTGCATTATTCTTGAACAAGCATTTTGAATATCACCGTCACTAAAAAAGCAAATTAAAATTTTGTTACGAAAACAGTTGAATTCTGTCAAACAAACAACACCCACTTATGAGTCTGAACAATGCCAGCAAAAAGGTCCGAAATCTCACTAAACAACGTCCAAACATCCAAGTCACTGGTTTCATCGAAATTATTGCAGATTTTCAGCAAAGCCTTCAATTCAGCACCTCGATTCGTCGAAAGCAGATTCTCCAATTCAGCAATTCCATTTTCAATTCGATTGTAACAAGCATCACCTCCAACCAGTTTAATGGAACGTCCAGTTACTTCTTTGTATTCTGAAGGATAAATCGGAGGTTGCCTGTGTCAAAAACTTTCATAGCGCGGCTGTCAATCTCCCACTTACCAACAAAATTCACTTTAGCCAATAGCGGTGCACTTGAAGACCAAGCTCCAACGATTAACTCGGGATACAACTGTTTGAACCATGTCACCATAGTAGCTGAATATGATCCTCCTGTCAAAATCACTTTCGAATTTTCCAAACCGGTTATTTGAGATTTAACCGTTTGAATGAAATGCGCCAAATCGGCTAAGGCTTGTTTGATATCTAAGTACTTGAGACTTGCAGTACGAAGGTCACTAAAAAAAAAATCCCATTAATATTGAAAGAAACTTTTGGTTGCGTAACAACTCGTACTCGGTTGGTTTGCTCTGGCCATAATATCTATGCTCCGTGTAGAACAGATATCCCTTGTGTTCCTTGGCCATGTCATGCATGTGTCCTCCTGTCAGGTATCCACTTGAAATTGCCCATTCTCCACCGACGAATATGAAAATTGGACCGCCATCTTCGAAGTATTCATCGTTGGACATATACCGCTAGAGGGGAAAAGTTCTTCAAATGTCGACGAAGAAAAAAAAAAAGAGAATAAAAATCTCCACTAACCATTTGCCATGTGCTGGTTTCGTTTTCATCGAAATTATCCAATTTCTGTTCAATCCATTCGGTGACAACATTAGCACGACTGGTCGCCAATGGTGGTGGAGGTTCCTGATGCAAGGTTCTGAATGTTTTCTCGAAAACGTTGGACCCTTGTACAACTGCTGTGACACAGAAAATGGTCAAAACAAACCCGACCGTTAACTTCATCCTCACTTGAACAACCGACAAAAGTAGTCTGAACAGTGAAAAAACGAACGCTAATACTTCAGAACTTATATTAGATGGATTATGGTATTTTTTTTGTATCTTGGCCTTATCGAATTCTATTCAATAGTTTTGTAGATAGAAACGGAGAGATTGGAGCTGCAATTGTGTGGATGTTTTTTTTTTGTGGGCGATAAGTAGATTCAGATAACAGTAGATGTCAAATGTTTTCTGTAACCTGCTACACCAGGGGTTTCAAACTCAAACTCTTTAAGTGCCAATTTTTGGCCAGATCAAAAATCGAATTCAAATGTTTATAGAAAACTAGCCGACCCGGCGAACTTCGTCCCGCCCAAAATTGATTTTTTGATTGAAATAATTTCGAGCATTCACGATTCCATCCGAATTTAATTTTTTTGATCGGACATTCGCGATTAATAACAGATGATGCCGTCTACGAATGAAACTTTAGCGCATTGCTACGCGCTCACTGCAGTTCGCTGTAGCTGTGTGATTGGACATACACGGCACTTTTTCTCGCTCGACGATTGGCGATTGATTTAACTTGACGATGCAGATCGCGACTACGCTGAAAAGTCCCGGGATTTCTTAATAGGTGGCGCCACTAGAAAATTATCATGACACATTGCGAGAGGCTCATCTGTCACTAGTTTGTGTTTGAAGTTTCATGACATTTCGTCCATTCGTATGCAAGCTACAGTCGTTTGAGTGACTACTTTGGACGTAGTAAAAATAATGGAAAAACAGGAGTATTGCATCTTGATCAAACATTGTTTTTTGACGGGAAAAACTTCCGAACAATCGAAATCAACAGTTTAGTGAATTGGGTCGTACAAGCACCGAAGACGCACCGAAGACGCACCTCGCCCTGGAAGGCTAAAAGAAGGTTACGAATGCGGAAATCGTCAAGCAAGTGCATTGAATCATTTTGAGTGATCTAAAATTGAAGTTGCGCGAGTTAGCTGAGGCCGTGCGTATCTTAAAAGAACGAGTGGGATACATTTTGCACCATGTTTTGGAGATGAAAAAGCTATCGCCGCGATGGGTGCCGCGATTGCTGACCGTCGATCAAAAATAGCACGCCCGGTTTAGCGTTGTTGCAGCGTAATCGAGCGGGTTTTTTTTTCGACGTTTGGTGAAGATGGATGAAACGTGCGTCTATTACCATACGCCATACCATGGTCCAATAGGCAGTCAGAAGCCACGAAAGCCGACCAAAAGACTAATGCTCGGCCGGGAAGGTTTTGGCCTTAATTTTTTGGACATGGTATAATCTTCATCGATTATCTGCAGAAGGGAAGAACAGTCACAGGAGAAAATTATGACAAACTGAACAACGAAATAAAGAAAAAACGGCCCCATATGGCGAAGAAAAAATCATAATGACGCACCGGTAAACACGTCTTTGAATGTGATGACCAAATTGGACCAACTACGATTCGAATTGGTTGCTCATCCACCGTGTTCTCGAGACTTTTCTCCCAGCGACTATTATCTGTTCCCAAACCTCAAACGGTGGCTCCAGGGAAAGAAATTCAGATCGAATGAGGAAGTCATCGCGGAAAGCGAGGCGTATTTCGATGGCTTGGACGTTTCGTACTACAGAAAAGGCATAGAAATGGTGGAAACTCGGTATGCCAAGTGTATTGCGCTTGAAGGCAACTATGTTGAGGTATAAATATAACTTTGCCTAAAAAACGCTTGTTTTCATTAAAATCGTATAAGTATTAAAAATAGTACACCCACCGAAATATTTATAAAAGCAAACGTATTTTATGCTTTTCAATATGAATACAGTTATTTTTCAGAATTAAAAAAAACTTATGTTGGGTATTTGGCAACCAACAATTTGTGTGAAGAAGTTATTTTGATTTAAAAACATAATTTTGTAGTTATTTCAAAATGCTTACCATGAATAGCAAGACGATGGGAAAGGTCTAGCTGTGTCATTGACAATTTTATAAACAAAGGTGACCAGTATGGTTCCATAAAGCGATCAGGAAGGACTCCGCTGGTCAACGATAGAGCCAAAAGGGAAATAAAAAGATTCGTTCTTCGAGACAATTTGTGTACAAAGGAAGATATTAAGCAAATGAACTTGGGACTGGGAGTACGTCGAGTGCAGCAAATAATGAAGATGGCTTTAAAGCTATCCTATTAAAATATTCATATTCATATTTATTATTAATATATTAAGGGTGTACAGCAAGACCTAGTCTTTTATAGTACAAACATGATTTGAGAAGTAATTAGCAAATGAACAATCAAAATATAAACTTGAGATTAAACAAAGCAAGGCAATAAATAATAAATAAATAAATAATAACTAAAAAACAAAAGGAAAAAGTAGAGCTAGAGAAAAATGGAATTAAAGCTATTGCTGCGGTGAGAAGTATTTAAAAATGTCAGTCTTTAATTTGAAGCTGTTCTGTATTCTTTTTATATTTGTGGGTAAAGAATTCCATAACCTGACAGAGTGAATAAATAATAAATAAATAAATATGGCAAACATGCGCTCTTGCCAAGAAATAAACTAGCCCGGCTTCGATTTGCAGAAAAACAAAGGTTTTGGGGTGAAGAATGGAAAACAGTTGAATTCACCGATGTGAAAAAGTCTAATTTGGACGGCCCAGATGGTGAACACAAATATTGGCGTTCCAAAAGTGATCCTAAAATAGTGCGTCAGCGACGGAATTTCGGTGGGGGCTCGCTTATAGTTCGTGGAGGCATAGAATAGAAAGAAACTACTCCTATTTGCTTCGTTAGCAAAAAAAATGGACTACCTTTATTACATATATTCAACTGCTGGATGAGTTTTGTGTCACTTTGGAGAGGTACTAGCCATGCCAGAATCTATTTTCCAGCAGGACAATGCTGCAATTCACACAAAACTAGAGAGTTCCTGGAATCTCGAAGAGTCCCAACTCTGGATTGGCCAGCGCCAAGCCCTGATTTGAATCCTATCGAGAACCTCTGGTCCCTGTTATCATCCAAAGTTTTCAGTAATGGCCGTCAATTTGAGGATGTGAAGGAACTTAGACAGGCAATCCAAGAGGAGTGGAAGAAAATAGATCCTTCGTATGTTAAAAATCTTATTAACTCATTAATAATCTTATTAAGTATGTTTAAGTATTTTTTCTGAGAAATTACGTAAACATTTGATGCCTTCATAAATATTTCGGTGGGTGTATATACAAATCAAACGAATGGTAGGGAAATGGCCAAATTTTTGTTCTTACTATACCTATACCTTTCATTTCATTTCAAAAGCTTGAGCAATTGAGTATAGTTGCGTAACGATTACACTTAACGTTCCAATTACCTTATCTTTGACATGCCTGTGCTACACCTTTTGTTATTAAAAGATTTTTATAACTTTCAAAACACAATTCATTTATTTGACAAGTTTGTATGAAGTTAATCTACTTCGATAATTTCCGGCAGAGAATTCATTTCAGGCTCGTCTTTTAGCCAAATTTTCACCAGCTCTGCGATTTTTTCCTTGGACGCTTTCATTTCTGCTGTATCAGTAGACTTAATCGAGCCAAAGTCCTTGCAATGGGCGTGCACTAAAACAAATAACAAGTTTTTTTTTGAAAATGATTTTAGCAGAAGACAGAAATGCTTACATGGTATAATAGTAGCTTTCTCACTATCGGTAATTCCCATCGCATGCCATGGATCCAATGCTCCATGCGTGATGTAAACATTTTCAACTTCTGGATTAAAACCACCAAAGAATTTGTTTGTTTCCTCGGCGTTTTTGTGTATTGTTTCGTTTGTAAACTGATCGCCATACGCATCATGACAGACTGTTACATACAAAGCTAGCGGAAACTTTGTTCCAAATGGCTGATGCGCTGAACCAGAAGTTTGATACCATCCGAATTCACTGCAGGTTTGATATAACCATTGTCTATCTAAAATATAGAAGAGAAGAGAATGGAAAAGAAAACTTCAAATTTGACAGCTGTCTACTTGACACTGACATTACACTTGTGAACTGTCACCTGTATGATATTTTACTTACATATAGAATTAGTAAAGTTAGATGATTTAATTTGTGAAACGAATGATTTATATGAAATATCTGAGCAATTTGACGATCCACCGTAAGAGACAATAAAATTTGCCATTCCGGTTACATCGTCTTCTCCTTGCATGATTTTCTTGCATGCTTTTTCAATATCGCCAGCACTATCAAATAAATGTTTTATTTAAAAATTATTGTTGTATTGTTTGTTATACGTACTTGTGTCCCTGAACTATACCAGCGAACATGTCTGAAATTTCACTAAACAGCGACCACACGTCCATTTCATTGGTTTCATCGAAACTGTCGCAGAGTTTGAGCAGTGATTTAGTTTCAGCAGCTCGGTTGTCACTTAACATAGTTTCCAATCCAGCGATTCCATTTTGAATTCTATTAAAACAAGCCTCACCGCCCACCATTTTAATAGATTGTCCAGTTATTTCTTTGTATTCTAGAGATGTGAGTGTGTCAAATATAAATGTCATTTATCTGTATATAAACTAAGTTGACATCTGTCAAAGACTTATGCCATCACCTAAAGCACCTAAAATACTGCACTAGTTTCTCAAGGAATAAATTGTTTCAATGACAGAATGTATCATACTAAACGACACAATCTAATGACCTTTTAATTTTTTCTATCAAAACTGTCACTTTATACTTTACTTACCAACAAAATTGACTTTTGCAAAAAGTGGTGCGCTTGATGCCCAAGCACCCACAATCAGTTCGGGGTATAATCGCTTAAACCATGTCACCATTGTAGCTGAATAGGATCCACCTGTCAAAATGACTTTTGATTTCTCTAAACCAGTAGTGTTTGCTTTGACAGTTACAATGAAATGCGCTAAATCGGCTAAAGCTTGTTTGACACTCAAGTATTTAAGATTTTCCGTTTGGAGATCACTGTGAATTGAACTTATATTTTTAGAACTTTTACTTGGAAAATAATTCAGTCCTTACCTTGTTGGCCTGCTCTTTCCATAGTATCTGTGTTCGGTGTAAAACAAATAACCCTTATGTTGCTTTGCCATATCATGCATGTGTCCTCCAATCATGTATCCATTTGAAATTTGCCATTCTCCACCAACAAAAATGAATATCGGTCCACCATCCTCGAAATATTGATCGTTCGCCATATATCTCTGATGATGGATAGGTTCTGTGTCAAATGTGTCAAAAGTTCTAGTTTAATATACAAACCATTTGCCATGTCCTTGTATCACTTTTATTGAAATGATCCAATTTCTGTTCGATCCAAGCAGTGGCAACGCTTATACGGCTGGTGGACGGTGGTGGTGGAGGTTCCTGATGAAGCAGATTGAATGTCCTCTCAAAGATTGATGTACCATGGCAAATGGCACAAACGAAAATTTGCCAGACAATTGCGACACTGAACTTCATACTAACCGAGGTTGTACAGGCAATGAAACATATGCGAAAAATTAACTGAATTTATATTCGAATTATAGTGATGGTTTCGTTGTACGTCGTTCACCGATAAGAGGTTAATTTAAAAGTTTAATTGAATTTAGATGGGGGCTATTCCTATTGTTAAGTGATAATTAGGTGTTGAAAGTGTTCATATAATAATCAAGTAGGAAGTACCTACATAGGGGTGTGTTGTGCTCAAACACAGCGGGCGGCTTTCGATTTATCTGTTTTGATTTGATTAAAGCCAACTTGAACTTTTAAATGTGACAGATAGTGACAGTGATATTAAACAGATCTTCAATGATATTGTCACTTATTCGCGCGGTAGTTTTGGATACTGTCGCCGTTAGATGTGACAATTGAACATGTCATATAAAAGGTAATCGAATTTTTTTCAACAAACAGAAATGGAGGAATGTGACAACTTAGTGAGAGACGCCACACCAAACCATTATGGAAGTGACATAATGGTCACGTTGAACCCTTGGAACAATTTTGTCCGCTTCCTTAGATGACGTAGCATAAATTTGTTTATTTTGCCTGTTGAAAACATCTTCCACTGTAAAAATGTTCTCATCCGTAAACAGAACGTTTTGATGGCCATTGTCCGCGTGTCACTGCAAAAGCCGCTTATATCTTTCCAGCCTAATTTTTCTTAGGTTAGGAGTTAAATGATGTCCCGTTGGCTGTCATGTGGAGAGTATCCCGAATCAGCCTAGATATGATTCTGCTTGATAGATGGAGGAGATTCGTGCGAATTTGCGGACTCCCAAATCTGGGCCTGTCTTTTACTTCAGACTTTTGGCCTAAGCGACCAATAGCCCGATAAATGAACATTCTCGATATTCTGTCTTCTGAGTGATTTTAACAACTCGAAAATTCGCCCGGTACTCTTCTCTCCGCACCTATGCAATGCTATTACCGCGATTCGATTCTGTTCAACACCCTAGTCCATGATAATAGATCGCAAGTTGAAACCAAACTAGTTATTATTCTTTACTAATCAATGCATGTGTTCTGAAAAAAAAGTTAACCGTTCTATTCCTAGAAACAGTTTTAACCAATGAGGAGACGCGAATGAGTGCTTATGCAAATAAAACCATACATAATGTATTGACTTGACATCCTGTTACACTTTAAATTCGATTTTGCATTCTCCCTCAAAGAATACTTTTTTGAATATCCTTCGGTAGTTGGAACACGTCTCCAATGTCCACCGGATATAACGTACCTGATTTCCCATCTATTTCCACTCCTCTAATAGAATTCGGCACGAATACAGAAATAACAATAAAAAAAAGAACATCCTTTCAATCAATCGACCTAAAATGCGACACATAAAAGGATCACGTTCGTCCAGTTTACAAGGGATGTACTTTTTTTTTGTTCCCATTCTCATATCCATTGTCGTTAGCCTTTTGCCGCCACTTTTTAAGAGGTTTTTCCAATTTTCCTCACGTGCACATAGACGAGACACTAGACACCCTTTAAGAAAACATAATTTTATTCAATTGTGCGTATCTTCTGTACAGGAGGAGCGCCCTATTGTTATCTTAACCCTCCCCACAGCAGTGTTGCTGTTGCATGATAAAATAATAATTCCATTTAACCCCTTCTATTCCAGGTTATCTTCTATGACTCCGATTGGAACCCTACTGTCGATCAACAAGCCATGGATCGTGCACATCGTCTTGGACAAACGAAACAGGTAACCGTCTATCGGTTGATCTGCAAAGGGACCATCGAAGAAAGGATACTCCAAAGAGCGCGGGAAAAGAGTGAGGTACGTATTCCAAGAAAAAAAACATTTTCACCACAAAAAATAAAAAAATAAAAAAACAAAACTAAGAACAATCTCTCGATTGTACTTACCCGCATTTGTTGCGCACGTGCTGCATGCGGTGATGCTATAATGCCTTGCAACATGATCACTTTTAATGCTATTTATGTAAATTTCTAACCGGAAGCTCGGTTCCGATTGCGGGGCGTGTGATCTTAAAAAAAAAAAAAAAAAAACAGAAAATCAGTAGTAAAATGGCGCCCTGCCTTTGAGATTATTCATATTTAATAGGTTGCTCCCTTGCCTCTTTGGCATTTCAATGGCTGCGATTGTTGTTTGATAACAAAAATATTTGTTTCGTATTCATTTTTGTTTTGTAGATCCAGCGAATGGTTATAAGTGGTGGAAACTTTAAGCCAGATACACTTAAGCCAAAGGAAGTGGTATCGCTGCTCTTAGATGACGAAGAAATAGAACTCAAGTGTAAGTACTCACTCGCTTTACTTGCTCATTATTCGAGTAATTTGTTTGTTTTGTTTAATTTTATTTTTTGTTTGCAGATCGCCAGAAGACAGAAGAACAAACAACCGATGAAGTGGTGACAAAAGAAAACGGTGACAAGAAACGAAGACCCGCGACAAAGGTACGTTCAATAAAATGATCGAATGGAGAGATTTTTTTGGAGAATTGTTTTTTTAGACATCTTTTTTGACATCCCAAAGAGGTACTGGCACTATCAAGCCTATTCAGATTGTCCTTCTGTACGGATCCTTTTCTGATCTCATACAAATTGTAAAAGTACGCTTCAGGGTATCGCTTCTGATCGGGAAATTTCTGCGATAAAATTCCAAATTGTCTCCAATGTTTTTGGTTGGTCAATCACATGCGAAATACAGTAGTTTTTGTGTTTCAAGTCGTTAACCCGCTTGGATTCCTTACATTTTAAAACGGATACCTTGATGATATGATTAGAATAGGATTACATGTACTGCAACCTGAAAGATCTATCCCCGTTCTTGAGAAGCTCGAAATGTTTTTGGGTTATTATAGATCTTCACCAGATTGGTGTCTTTTAAAAACGTTTGTATTTACTGTGGGTTCAGTGCTGGTCGCTTTTAGTTGTCGATCTCTTAAGCAGTTCTTTTTTTATTCGGAACAATGCTTCTCAGTTTGCTACCAGGGCTCCCATCATCGTTGCCGAAGGATTCCCTTACCATTAGGGTGTTTAATGGTTTAATGTGTTCCCTAAGTTTTTAATAGTTATGAATCCTGAGGAGTGTCTTCAGTGTGTCTTCAGATAATGTTACTATTCCTTTCGCAGAAGGACTCTGGTAGCTGCTACGTCCTTTGACCGTGTATTCCTCTTCTTTGCATTTTACCCCAACGTGTCCGGGCACCAATTATACTTCGGTCTTTTTCTCCAGCGTATTGCCCATTTCTAGATATTTCCATACCAATCTGGAATTAATTGCCCAAGAGTTCGTTGCTTGGGTGGCGGACGGGCTATCCGATAGGATCGCAATATTTTACTTGCTGTCACTTCTGCTTATGTTGATTTGTTTACTTTTTTTGTGACTACCTTAAGGGCGATATTATTTCCAACAAACGAGTGCTTCGAAACGCCTGATTTTGAGAAACTGAGCGTTTCTAAGGCTAAGGCTCAAAATATTCTCGATATGGGGGGATACTCCAAAGATGTGAGTAAATTATCTTTTGATTTTAGTAATTCCGTTATTCAAGTATTTGACTGCACCTTCATTGTCAACCGGTCAAAAGTAGTCAAGTGAATTTCACAGGGGCAAGGAGAGTATTGAAGACGACCCTCGTTCAGGCTGCCCGATGACTGTCAAGAAACTCGTAATTGAGGATGCCCGGGTCAATAAAAAATGATATCTAGGTAGTAACAACATTTTAAAAATGGTGGTCTACAATCGTAGACCACGTGCCCACTGGATGGTTAACCTTTCAAAAGTCAGTGCAAGATGGGTGATACGAATGCTCCCAGCCAGCGCCTCAGAAACAAGTGGGAATCGAGTGTTGTAACGAATTTTTGGAGCTGTGTAGTGAAGACCCGGTGACAATTTTCAATAGGATTGCACCCTGAAAGCCAATTTGTTTTTATAATCTACACACGCTGAAAGGGATATGAATACCCTTATAATGTTTACACACGGCGCGAGCACATGAAGGACGAGAACGAGAGACAGACAGATCGACGTAGTGGTAGGAAACTCAGATGATAGGTTTCAATTTCAACTAACTATGGGTGGTGTCCAGGATAACTGGCGAGTTGTGTATTATTTTTGTACTTGCTTATGATTCACAGGAGTTTTTTCCAGATGTTTTTTATTATAGTTTGTGCGATCAATTTCTTCAGCCATACCCACCATCCTACTGCCAGTTTTATGCCTTCGCAGTAGGTTTCGATATTAACTTCTGAAACTGATCAACTTATTTTTATTTCGTGAGAAATAAATGCTTCGAAGACATCTATATTCGAACCGTGAACCTTCCGCATGACAAGCGACTACGACTACCACTACGCCACGGCCACCCCCCGAAGATGTTCAAGGTCACTCTGTTTGTCGAGAAGTTGATGGCTACAGTGTTTTGGGACTCAAGGGGAATTGTGCTAATCGAGTACAAAAAAAGGTGAAACCATAAACGCCACATCCTATACATCCATTTTGAATCATTTACGGGAACTAATAAAGAAAAAAAAGGCGTAAGGTGGCGTGTTGCTCCTTCTCGACAATGCCCAGGTGCGAACGGCGCGTGTTTCTAGGGCTGCTGTGCGAGATTGTTGTTTCGAAGAGATTCAACCCCCACCCTATAGTCCGGACCTTGCCCCTTGTGATTATTTTTTGTTCCCAGATTTAAAAAAAAAAACTTCCTTCGAAGGATGAAAACTATTTTCTTTTGATGATATCTAGAAAAGTTAATCTCAAGATGTAATAAATGCCATAATGTAAGAGGAGATTATATTGGCAAATAAATATGGTTTTCATTTAACTCGCGTTTTCGTACATGTCGATACCGAGAATCTTTTGAACTCCCCGCGTAATATGATAGAAATGGTAGAAAAAAAATGCTTGTAGAACTTTTGAGGCAACAAAGGAGACCACTTGATTGTCCCTTCTGTAAACTGGTGTAAGTTTTGAAGGATATGCATGCACATTTTATAACAATAAATTATGTGATAATTTCCTAATGACCTCAAGCGTAGATCCTCTAGAAAAAATAAAAGAAAACAACAACTTTGATTGGTGCAACAACATTAAACAGCAGCAACAATTCCAGATCACTTTTAGAGAACCATTAAATTACCCACCTTTAAATGATTATTCCATTCATTGAGAGAATACCAACATTTTCTGCAAATATAAGAAAAGAAACGATGATCGTTAGTCAACAACTTACCATCAATCATTCACAGAACGTGGCATCGCGTCGCATCATCCGGTGCAGGCAAAAACATAAAAATGGGAATAAAAACAACAAAACCACTGCGCAACAGGAAAACAAAAGCACTCCAGTAAAATTGAAACTAAAAGGGAACGAAACAAAGTTGTCAATAGGTCTTGTACGGTATATGATTTCCAGAGCGTTCTTATTTCTACTTGTTGTTCTTGTGCTCCTCCTTACCGATAGAGTGGCAAATGTAGACGAACTCTTCTTCCTCTGTCTACCTTCGCCTCTACCACTTCTTGTGGTATATGAAGCATTTTTTTCTTCAATAATCAGTCTTCCATTGAACGAGCAAAATCACTCACCGAGACCGATGCCAAGAAGACCTATACACCCCTCCCCTATCGATATACTACATATTCTTCGTGTATACAGTATACTCATATAATATATTTAATTTTGTTATTATTTTCTTGTATTAAAAAGAACTGCTTAATGTTTGCATAAGGACTGGTCACTATATGACCACCGCGCGCCGACTGCCTGCCTACATTCTTAGTGACAGACAGTTGAAGTAATTGTTGTTGCCGCAGATTTAATTGTATGTGAGAGAGAAGCACATATAAAAAAGAACAGGACAGAGAAATCAAATGTATAAACAGGTATTCGACGGAAGACAATTAGTATGCACCTTGACATTAGCCGAAAAATGGACCGTGACGTTATACACTCATTAGGACGACAGGCAATTGCCTAAAAAAAAAAAACCAATTGAATGCCACCTGTTCGACGGGAAGCAGGTTCGTACAACCGTACAATCGAACTGTGCTGTGAATTTTCCCGGGGGCTATTATTTTTTTTTTCTCCAAAATTATAGTTCATCCGAGGCATGGATACGCTTGTAATACATGTGTTCAATGCTTTGGATGGAGGTTAAGGCACTTGCATTATAAAGATTTGTACTATAACGGTTTGGTGTACAAAGTATGGAATCGTTGAACGTCTTTACTGACAGCTGTTTTTTTTTAGAACTGTCAATTCCTCTGTTAATCGAAATTTCAATTCACATTCGTTACGAATTCGAATGAGAATCTAGAATGTCAACATCAACGATGACATTGAAAAGCTTATGTCATTGATTCATTAGGTCTGTTTGGTAACTTTTTTGGGTTAAGTGGGTAAAGCCTGTCATATAATAAATAGTTTGAAAAGTGGGGAAAATCCTCTCAGAGAGTGGAAAATTCACAAAAAAGTTAACAAACGCGTTGAATCACAATTGTGGGTACAAACTCTCAATTTTTTTTTTGTTTTCCGCTAACAATGAAGATTATGACATTTCACAAACTGTCAGATGGCTGATTTGACAGGTTTTACCCACTGCACCCAAAGAAAAAGTTGGTGCAAGAATTCGCAAGTTTCCTAATTTAGGGGAAATTTTGGACATTCTCATTTGTCTTTTTTTGTTATGAACTTTCTGGGTTTGCAAATAGGAATTAATGAGAATTTGTGAAAATTTGTAGAAATTCGCAAGTTACCAATCAGGCCTATTATCCGCGAGATCATGACGTTAAAAAATATAAGTTCCAAAAACTTTTATACGAATCTGTCAACATTTAAATTTAATGACATTCATATTAGTGTTTTTAGTTTTTCTGACATTTTGTTTCTCCTAAATTCCAAAAAAAGACAAATTACGTTCACGACATTACGCTCACAAAATATACTCGATAACGCAAGGCATAATCCCGAATTACGTTACTACGTCATAATTCCAAGTAGACATTTTTCGATCACGAGTTATTCGTTCACAGATGAGACGATTTGGCCCCAGGAAAAAGCCAGATCAGAACAGCACAGATTTGTGAAAAATGTCAGATCAAGTCATTACAGAAATGTGCAACACAGCCGATTTTGACATTTCTCACAAATCTGTTTAACCTAATGAGTAGGTGCAGAAAAGTTGTCCAGCACAGTCATTGAATACAAACACAGTCTCGGGCAGAAACTTTTCTCATTCAACATACGTAAACCTTGTACTTTTCTGTTCTTTTCTGTCCAGTCATTGAACAGACTTATCAATAGGTCTGTTTGATAACCTGTTAATTTACGTAAATTTACATCCAACAGTTTCCAAAATTTCTTGCGAAATCGTGCTATATCTATTTCCTGGAGGGACATCTATCAAACAGCAATCTGACATAAACAGCAATTTGAACATAAATGTCCATCACTTCTTGTTAACAAAATAAAAGAAAATTAGTTTTTCGTGAAAATATTCAATAGTTAAAAAGGAAGAACAGAGGGTTTTACCCCACTTTTACTATTTGACAGATGTCACATTTGTGTTAATAAAAGTAACCAAGCACACCTAATATCAGTGATGACTTTCCAATGCTTATGACAGTGACAGGAGATCGTCATGTCAACGAAATTTTCAAATTCGATCTAACTGTCTTGAACCGTCACAGATGATAAGTGAATACTGCTTTGGCAGAAAATTCGAAGTTCATATTGAGGCGGACGCACCCTAAACCCAAAATGTCTAGTATGATACACTGATGGATCGAAAATGGCCTCTGGTTTTGGTGCTGGGATCTATGGGCCCAATACCAGATCTCCGCCTGTCTTGGATCATTCCCCAGCGTGTTTCCAGCTGAGTTTCACGCCATTGAGATCTGCGCCTTGATTAATCTACAGAGAGGTATCAAGGGTATTTATCTGATCAACTAGGTAACAATCTCAGCCTAAATCAACAAATGGGAACATAATCTCCGACTCTCTCATTGGAGAAATTTCATAGGGCTTAGACAAGCCAAACTATTAATGAAGCCTTATACTCACCACAGGCATCTTCTAAACTACATTCAAAAGAATATTAGCTATCTAACGCATTTCCTCTCCCGTCATTGGCAGTTACGATACCACCTAAACAAGGTAGGCCTGTCTAGCGAGACCGATTGTCCACTGTGTTTAGAGGAGGTCGAGACAGACGAGCACGTCCTTTGTGCCGGTACTTTTCGAGGTCAGACGTCGTACCCTACATAAAAAAAACTCTTCAGACCTAATGACTTAAAAAATGCGTCAACCAAGGACATACTAGTCTGTATTAGAAAGGTGGTTTGCCTTTTGGACTAATTAGGTCTCAGTTTCAGCCTTGGGGCAGGATCCATTAATTTAAAAAAAAAAAAACTGTCTTCAAACTCGAGTTGTTCTTGTAGTGTTTCCACTCAAATGATTGAACGTTTTCGAAAACATTGAATTAAAAAATAAAATAAATCCATAATTCCAAATATATTGCTGATTACATATTTACTTTCAATGATCGTTCAAAATTGTAAATACAAAAATTTCCTTTCACAGACTCAACCTCCTGACGGTTCCAGTTCTACTCCTGCAACTGATAGTCCAACTAGCAAACGGATTAAGCTAGAACTCGATGATGATTCGAACATTGATGTAGGCGCCAACAGCCCAGTTCCCAGCGAACGGGAATCATTTGTGCCCGGAGCAACTCCAGTTGTCCGAAATGATGAATCCAGCAATGAGGCGCTGATCGTCGATTGCGATACACCACTCCAACGGACATCGCCAAGTAAGTTGAGCTTAAATGAAACGTTTTGAATGTACAAATATCTACAATCCTTCAAATTGATTATTATTTATTGCCCAACGGAGAGAACAGAGTGCAGTATGCACAGTGAATGGTGGTCACGTTACGCGTACCCGTACTTTGGGAGAAATTCAGTATCCAGTAGTTGATGTGATGTTTAATGATTTTATTGCCGTTGTCCAGACCGGGATGGATAATCGGCACGACGACGACGACAACCAAACCAAACTCAGCAAACATATCAAATTAGTACATCATAAAGCATTGGGGAATTGTACTCGTTTATTGATTTGTTTTTTTGGGCAAAAAACAACTGCCAATTGGCTTGGCAGGCGCACATGTTTCACGTGGGACGCGACAATGTCGATAATAATTATTCCGTAATAAGTTTATTTTTGTGATTTTTGCGGATTCTGTGGACTTTCCAAACGTACTCGTATCTTTTTTTGTCTGCTCTCTGCTGCGTACACACATGTGGTAAAGTGGCAGACCCATACATGCACATGGAGTTGTAATTTTTAATCTTGTCAATTTGTTTTTTTTTAGAGAATAGGGAAGGTACATGGTACAACATGGGGGAAATAATTGAGATACGAGTAAAGCAACTAAATACGTGTACAGGTGATCAGCAAGAAACTGATAAATAATCTGGCCTGCGGTTATCTGATTGAGTGTAACAGCAGTTAAGACTTGAGTTTGGAAACTAACATTTCCAACAAATGGGTGGGTTAGTGGGTCATAAGCTAGAGAAAGAAACAGAAGGATACAAACTATCGTATCCTATAAATATGAAGCAAAAAAAAAAAAAAAAACAACTTCCGTGCAAATTGAAGCAGTTCCAATATTTTGAAGACGGGCTAAAATGGTTACTCACTTTCAAAGTTGCAAGAGCGGTATTAGTATTGAAGTTTTTTTTTAAAAGAAAAAGGTCTCACCCGTCAGTTGCGTAGGGCACCGTGACTTAAAAGATCTATTATACCGCAAAGTCAGTTTAGGGAACCAGAAGAGGTTCAACTCTTTTGATGAAGTTGAGGATCTCACTGGTGGAGACCTTACGAACTTCCATGGGAGTTGGGATTTCTCTGTGGAAATGTTGTCCCCCTGAGGGCCATGCAGTGACGTAGAATATGTTCCACAGCTTCGTCGTCTTTCAGGCAGATACAACGTTTAGTTTCCTCAATGAGATCTATTTTGTTAAGGTGATATCGAAGATGGCAATGCCCTGTTAGAAATCCCACTTATCTCTTGATATCATTTCTCCTGAGGGGTAGGCGTTTTGTGGATTTATTTTGGAAGGCTTTAATGGCTCTTTTAGTCCGACGGTGACCGTAGGTATTTTCCCAATAGGAGACACACGTGTTGTTTTCCCTACTTTTGATTTTTAAATTTAGGTATTGCTGAATTTGGAATATTTCAAAACGGCTCAGGGCCGATAAAGTATTCCTAACCAGTTCGTCAGCTTTTTCGTTTCCATCAATATCGTTATGTCCGTTTGATTCCTATTGAAGTCTGGCCATGTCTTCCTTGATATGGACAAAGTTTGTCAGACTGGTCCACCTGCTAGTTTTAAGAAGTGTGAAAGTATATTGCCCTTAACAGCACATATAAGAATACGTGGATTGACACCAATCTGAAAATGAACTCATTGTGAGATTGCAACACTTTAAATCCCAGCATAAAATAAATGGTGTTTGTTTTTCGAATCGGCAATACTTTGACAGCTTCAGTTCGCCCAAATAACCGTGCGCTGTTTTTCAGCGTTGTTTGGTATGCTCTATGGGGCTGGTGGAATCATTTGTACGTATTTCTTCAAAAATGATTCCGGCCAGAACGTTACAGTCAATGGTGTGCGCTTCATTCCATGATCCATGATTGCCGACTTTTTCTTTCCTCAATTAAATGGCATTAATATGGAATGGTCTAATGTGGCATATACAGAGCAGTTAAACAACAAATAGGGCATAATAATGGTTTTAACTAGACGCAGTTTCATGTTTGGTGGAAGGAGCATCTCAAACTGCACAATCCAGAGTCGAAAAGGCTTCGCAGCAGGTGAACTTGCTGTTTAACGTAAAACCAAGATATTTTACTTTATCCTCATATGGAATAATTTCACCAATAAGAACAATGCATGGAAATTCTGAAGTCTCCATTTTTTTCCCTCAGAATAACATTGCTAGAGTCGTGGAGAGATTAAGTTTAAGTTTGTTGAGATCAGACCAAAGTTGAATTCTTGCTAGATATTCATTTATCCTTGCTAAGGTATATCAGGATATCGTCTGCATTAGCTACATTTGTATATTGCATTAACTAACAGAATCTGGGAGGTCATCAATATACAATAAAAATAAAAGTGGTCCCAGTACTGAGCCCTGTGGGTTCCTGTATTTATAATAACTGGTCGGGGAGTTCGACTTCTTGAACCCTGTCTGTGATAGTTTATAAAGCAAACGAAGAGCAATACTAGAGAAATTAAATTTCAATTTCGATGTAAGAATTGAGTGGTCACTGCTATCGAAAGTCTTTGAAAAGTCTAATAATAACAATAGACCTATTTTGTCTGAATCAAATTCCATACGTAAGTCGGTAGTGACTTTAATGACTACTGATCCACAGCTATGTTTCTTTCGAAAACCAGATTGCCAGACAGAGATCATATTGTTAATTAAGTAGGAAAGCATTTCGCTATGAAAGATATTTTTAAATTACTTTTGAAAGATAGGGCAGCAAGCTTATTGGTCTGAAGTCTGATTGAATGGTGGGACTCGCATTTTTAGGGAATTAGCTACCTTTCAGTGTGACGGAAAAGTACTACTGCAAATGCAGACATAAAAAATATGTAGTACATAATCTTGCAATAAATAAGTTTAAGGGGTTAGGCCACCCTAGAATTTTCGAAAAATGGATTTTTTTTTTAAATTGTACCCTAAAACCTCAAAAATTATGTCCCAAAATATTATGGTCGGGAAAAATCTCTAAGTACTCAGTGCAGCCATCGCAAATTAAAGGTATTGCAAAATTTCCTTATGATTTTCTACTAATCAAAACTTCAAACGCGTGTATCTCAAAACTGCATTTTTTAAGTTGGCCGGAAACATAACTCAGACATTTTTCAACCGATTTACTTGAAATTTTGAATATATCTTGAAAAATACATTGTCTATGAAAGTACGTAGGATTTTTTTGTATTTAGTCATTTATATGTATAAAAAATACTCTCTCTCGATTTCTTTTGTGGTATTTCTGAAAAAAAAAAATAATCATAAAAAAGCCTATTTTTTTTTTACCTCTAGGGTGGCCTAACCCCTTTATAAACTTTGGTGACATAATACAGGGCCTACATCATCGGCTTTGACAGATATCCGAAGATATTCGATTAATTTTTAATGTAGCAACTTTTAGCTCATAAAAAAACTGCAGAAAATACTATGCACTCTTAAATAGGTTTCAGCATAATCACTGACATTAACTATACGTAATCTGTTCTCAATTAGTTTTCATTCCTGGCGTGTTTAATTACATGACTATATGTTATATATTACATAAAAAAAAACAATCACCTGTGATACATATTTTTACGTATTACCAACGAAAAAATCAATTGCCTGATATTGGGGCAATGAAGTGTAAATGTATTCCGTTTAATTAATTCATTGTAAAATGTAACAGGTGTAGTTGCCAATCACCACAGTATGTTTCAGCACGCACTTGTAAAAATGTCTGTCATTGGTTTTTTTTTTGCTAAGTACATAATACTGAATTATTTTTGATTACATACACGAGTAATTGCATTAAATTAATTGTGTACAACAATTACAAACATAGTACATAGTTGGGTGAGACAATTCAACTACAGAGTAGTATCAGAGAAATCTAGTTATCTATTACGAGTATAATAATGGGAGCATTTATTGGGCGTTAGATGAGTTAACTGAAACATTCTTGAACCAACATCAAAATATTGTTTTTTTTTATTTATTTTATCTCTGCTTCAGTCATATAATCTAATAAATATTGTTTTCCTTTTCAAAGGTTCAAAACGCCCATGAGGTCTCAAGTCAAGCCTAGTCAAGAATTCAAATGTTCATGTCCTTCAAGTTGCCAATTCAAACATTCAAGTCTTGCATAATAATTATGACATATCATTTTTTTTTTTATTTATTTCTTTTTCACTAACAATTAAAATAAATCAAGATTTTGAAGGTTAGAGTTATTTTTTTTTATTTACTTTTATTTCTATTGATTGATGTTTTCTTTAAACTTGATAAGATCAGTTCATGGGGCTTGCAATATTTTAGTTGTCATTTAGATATATAATACTGGAAGAGTGTCATCTGTAAGATTGGTCTTTATCATCACATGGATTGACTTATATGGGATTTCTTCTAAGTATAAGTATGTAAAGGGTGCACTAACTTTGATTTTGAACAAAACACATGAAATTTCATTAAATAGCCATTTATTTGTGTTCAATCGACAGAATACATTCTACAATTAGTTTTAAAACACAACTTCGGGCATATGCCCACCACGGGATCTGAAAAATGTCATCCGAGAGACTAAGTTTTCGACCATTTTTTAAAGCATTTGTCGCCGTTTGTCCTCAATAACTCAAATAATGTTGGCTTCCAATGCGTCGATTGTTGTTGGTTTGCCAGCGTAGACTAGCGACCTTATACGTATCCCCAAAGAAAGAGGCCAAGTGACAGGTTTATTTCTACATAAAACTGTCCTTTATTACATTTAAAAGAAGAATTTAATTGAAAGACAATAGACTGCTGGTGCAAAAACTGCAAAAAGTCTCAAAATAATAGCTAGGGTCCGTTCGCGTACGCTCCCAAAACAACGAATATCTACGAAAGAAAGTAAGAAATTTCCCCATGCTACGAATTTTAGCACAAGAAATTTCTTTGGGCTTATTATGAAATTTTTCAAATCTGTCAAATCACATCAATTTTTAATTTTTCGTTGTTCAACGCGTTCGTTTACGTTTTCATAATGTTCCTATCTTTGAGAGAATTTAACGCCTACTCTTCGAAATTTGACAGAATACGAATATTTAGTCCTGTTTGGTAGCTTTTTTTTGGGTCAAGTGGGTAAACGCTGTCAAATAATAAATAAATAGGTCTATTCCCGTACCTGTCCAAAACTACGAAAATCAGTCAAATCCTGTTCCCGAACGAAGATTTTTCGTGGTTTTTCGAAGAAGAAAGCGCTCACAAGAGAGCAAGAAATTGCCCCATGCTGCGAATTACAGCTCAAAAAAATTCTTTGGGCAGCTTTATGAAACTGTCAAATGTCATACATTTTAAATTTTTTGTTGTTCAATGCGTTGCTGTACTTTTCCACACTTTTAGCTCACTCTGAGAGATTTTTACCCCCACACCTTGAAATTTAAGAATCTGTTCATTTTGGTGCAGAAAATACGGGACAGACCTAATTTGAAATTTGGGCGAAAATCCTCTCAAAGAGTGGAAAATTCGCAAGTTAACAAATACGTTGAACTAAGTACATCAGTTGTGGTGTGGGTAAAACCTGTCAATTTGTTTTTGTTCATGAAAGCGTTCGCTAACCGTTATACATACCTTGACAGCAGTAATTCCCCTGGGAGTTCGACTCGAGTCGAACGTTCGATTCGCTTACCGTAAAAGGGGTATTCATTTTTCACACCACTGTACTGTAGGAAAAAATTGATCGAATCGATTTATTCATCGATTGTTGAAAAAAAAAGTCAAAACAATAACACACGGTGGTTCTTCCTTCCTGGTTGTGGAAAAAACTTTTATTTGTTGCATTTATATAATTTGAAATACTATCGCAGAACGTTCCAGGTTCGAATGTGGATTTCATTGTTCTTGATTCTTATTTCAGTTGTGATATATTCCTAACTGTCAATATTGACCCGAATAAACTTTCATTTACCACCTAACTGACATTCGAATCTGGAATGTACATGTTTTTTTGTTTCAGTTAATCAGTACATATAATTTCCACATCGAACTTATAATTTTATTCTGAATTGACGAGTCTCCTTAAAACTTGCATCGGCAAGGTATTTCAAACGCCTGAGGTGCTGTTTCCACTGTTGAGGTGACATTTTGACACGTTCCGGTGGTCTATAATCCTCTTCCGGTACAACACAGTGCTGCTTGATGGGATACTTTTTGGGCATTGCCAAGGTCCATATATTCTGCGTTATGTGATACTTGAGGGCCTTACGATTCATGGGGAACCTCATCCATCGCCAGAAATTCATTTCCAATTCTTCGTGAGCCCACCAAAATGGAAGTTTAACCGTTTGAAATGGTCGACCTTTGTCGCGGTGTGCTGGTTTTCTATAGTGAATTCTGGGTGAGTAAGGATGAACAGGTTCAGGTGGAGCTTCGTGTTTACAACGTGAATGCCTTGGAGTACACAGTTGTTCGACTCGAACCATTATATCGCTTAAAGGTTTCCTATCACTTTCCTCGACCTTTTGTTGTTCGAAAGTTCGTTTTGGTATTGCTCTTGTCATCGCCCATTTTAGGAAAAATCTCCAATCTTTGTCTGACATCGGACCTCGTTTCTGGAAACGCGTCAGCATTACCCTTGGCCTGGGGTAAAAATGATTCTTCGGTTGGGCATTTATCGAGGCCCATATCTGCCAACGTGTCATAGGAGGACCTTCAATCTCATCATTTAGCTCTGATTCTCGTGGCGCAGGCGCTGATTTTGACATACCGAAAATTTAGAGATTAAAAAATAAATAAAAAAAAAAACCAAATAATACACACACAATATGTTTTTAATAATTCGAAAAGTAAATAAATAGTAATTGTTTGATCATAGCCAGTTATGATAGGAAGGAATCATAGTACATGTAGTAGTAGGTAGTATCTGTTTAAGTTCGCGCATCTGTCAAAAATTCAACAAGATGGCCGCCAGCTGTACGCCGCGAATCTTTATTTACATGTAGTTATTGGTTTTTTTTTTATTATTTATTTTACTAGAATATTATAAACAAAACTACAAAAACAAATGAATTTGAGTTACAAGCAATTATGTAGAAATGGGTCACAGATGTCCGCCATTTTTGCTTAATGCATTTTTGACAGATGAGCAATATGCTACTTTAGACACGTGTACTGAGGGAAGGAATAACTTTTTGAATTTGAAGGCACAGTGGGACAGTTGTTCGTGTCCTCAAAAGGACGAGATTAAGGACATAATTAAGGAGAATCCGAGAGGAAATACTAGCTTATCTGTGATTCAAGTGTCGGTTCAAATTTAAACTTAGCATTACTATGGTTCTGTCAATAATAAACAGCTGATATTTGACATCCGTTGTCGCTGGTTATTATGAATCGTTAAACCGGTGAGCTACGCGGATTTTAATTCTTAAAACTCATTAAAAAAGGGGATCTAACAATCAGGATTTGATGGAAAATGCGATCAATGTGCAAAGACCAGTGCGTCCTCGTAGTGGGCAATCCGTCAAACACCAATTTTCCGCGCCGTTTGCGTTGACGGGCTCTGGAGGAGATGATTCAACCACGAACTGTCCGAGCTGTACAGCGACATTAACCTGGTCAAAAAACTGCACATTTGGGCGTTTAAGATGGCTAGGATATGTAGAGCATATGGACATCAACGCTCCGGCTCGGAGAATATTCGACTCTTACCCGGAAGGTCAGCGCAGCAGAGGACGACCCCGCCTAAGATGGCGCGCACAAATAGAACAAGACCTCAACCAACTTGACGTGGGCAACTGGAGGCGGTTAGCTAAGGAGCGGGCTTACTGGAAGAGGTTGTTGGTTGAGGCCTTGGTCCACCCCGGACTGTAGCGCCACCTAAGTAAGTAAGTCGTCCTCCATGAGACATGGATTTCATGGGAAGAGAAAAAAAACAGAAAAGAGAAGAGATAGCAAGCCATCAAAATGGCTGATGGAGACGTGACGCCATATGCCGATAGCATGTCATCAATATCAGGATTCTTCGCAAGCGATTGATGACTTGCTATTTTTTCTCTTTTCTCTATTTTCTCTTCCAGTGAAATCCTGCCATACGAAATGTATGAAAGGGTAAATCTAATAAAAAGGGCAGAAGTTTGCAGGGCCAGTCGTGTTGCCCTCCAATTGAATCAACCTATACTAGTATAATCGTTCAGAAACTTGTCAGATTATCCTAGTTGCTCGGATGGATACAGCAGGGACTAGATGGCTTTGGAAACTTTTGAAACCGTAAACAGAATAGTAAAATAAATAAAGTAAACTTTAAAATAGTATGGTCTTCTTAAGTAACCTCAGCTTCAAGGACGGGTCTAAAACTGCAAGCGGCCAGATCTAAAGGTGTCTTTAAGTCTCCCAGATACCTGCAACGTTTTTTCAGGCAGAAGTACTAGCCGTACTTTGAGATGCAGAGCTTCTGAATATGAAACGAATATCCGGTAAGGACTAGTGAAACCCTACGACTTAGCTTTAGGAATATTATCCGGGCATTGCCTTGTGGGCAAACACGCCAAGAGGCTCGGCCTCATAGGCACGGATACTTCCAGATACTGCAATATATCGGTGTAGCAGAAGATATCGCACATATTCTGTATGAATGTCAGGGCATAGCACGCAGTCGCAGGAACTTCTTTAGTAACCTAGAGGAGGTAGGCCGAATCAACCATAGACTCGTTCTGAAATTTTGCAAGGTAATAAAAGGCTTCGACGGAATTGAGGCGGTTCAGGTCCCATGGCTGGATTCTTAGGGGATCGCGATGGGCCCACTCTAGTGCCTGGTAGGCATAGGGTGACTCAGACTTTCAACCCCTCTCAACCTAAGAAACCTCAAAGTGGTGGCTCCAAAAAATCATTAAGTTTCAACCTCAAAAAAGCTGAAAGAAGATGCATGCATCTTGATTCTAGTAAGAAAGTAACCAAACTCGTTGAACCACATTTGTGGGTAAAAATTGTAATTTTTTTGTTTTGTTTTCCACTTTACAATGAATTTATGACAGCTAATTTCACTGACGGAAACTGCCAAATGGCTGACTTGACAGCGTAAGCCCGCTTCACCCAAAGAAAGGTGTAAGAATTCTTAATTTTCTCAATTGCTCTTCGTACAAATTCGCAAGTTACCAAACAGTCCTTTTACGTTTTCTAAATATCTAATTTTGTCGACATTTGTATTTTAAGCTTGGAAGGTTTCCGTTGAAGGTTTTTAGAAAGATTGACATCAAGCCTTTCGACTTAGCTTGCCATGTTTGGAGTTTAAACTTATAAATAAGGCTTTTCTCCCGGCATTTGAAAATTTAACCAATTGGAAGTCAGTGGAAAATGTGGAACACTATTTCATCCAGAATATGGAACATACACATTGTCGCTGGTCTGCTTTTTCGAATACCTAACGTTGGCTTTTTCCTGTCACTAAGCATGGATGGTTATTAAGCGCCATCTTGTTTTTTAAAGCTGTAAAGTTAACCAGTTTCTGTAAACTTACCTCATTTTGTTGTGAAGTAGGGAAATTGTACATCATTGTATTTGTCCGCATAGAAAGTAGACGATTCGAATGTATTCATCGGCCTTAAAAAGAATCCAGCAGCGCTTTCTATTTTGTCACCGAAGTATAAACGTCAGTTTCTGAATAAGTTGATGAATCCATTCCACCAGTCTCGTTGCTGTCCATGACTTTTTTCTTTGGCTATTTGGAAGCAAATTGTATTGAAATGTTTTATGAACATATAAACGAACTTACCTTTGTGATCTTTTTTGGTTTAGTAAATCCTAGTTCCACAGCTAAATGTTTGAAATACCCCGACGCACTGCAGTTAGTTGATTTTTTTTTGTCATTTCTTTATGTTTCGTGGCATGATGTCTGTCCATTTCAAGACACATTTGAAACATAGTGCACAGTGTGCCGGGGCTGCAATCGTTTAGCTACGTAAATGCCGACACACAGCTTTGCTGGCTGCGCTTGCTTAAGGTTACATTTCAGCGTAAATCCCAAGCCATTTGACCTGTTCTTGGTACTCTCTCCCTCTCCATGCTAATCAACATTATATGAACGATACTGCAACCGACCTTTGGGATTCAGTTGCTGATCTTCATAGCATTGTCTTTCAGAGTTCATCTTGTTTATTACCTTCTCGACCCGAGTATCCCTATACGACGGATCGCTAAGGTACTTCAAACGACGCTGATGCTGCTTCCACTGTTCCTTCGTCATTTTAACTCGTTGCGGTGGTTCGTACATATCCTCTTCTTCTATTATACAATGCGGTTCAATTGGATATTGCTTCGGTTCGGCTAAATTTTTGAGCTGCTTTGAGATTCTGTATTTGAGCGCCTTACGACTGATGGGATATCGCATGTCGCGCCAGAATTCCATTTCCAGTTCGTCATGATACCACCACGTTGGCAATATAATCGGCTGATGTGGTCGATTTCTTTCTGGGCAAGCAGGCCTTTCCGGGTCTAAGGTCGGTTTATAAGGGTGCACTTCACAAGGCGGTTCATATTTTTCACGTCGAAACCTTGGCGCGGCTAGTCTTTCAATCGCTTCCCAGTTTGGTGTTTTGGGTGTTTTTGGACTCCCGCGAGCTGGCATTTCCGTTGCCTTCTTTGTAGGCTTACCCTTTGTTGATATATTCTTTGCTAACCATTTAGAGAACCTCATCCAATCTTTCACCGTCATAGGCCCCGGCTTTTGGAAACGTGTTGGCTTAACTTTGGGCTCGGGAAAGGTATAGATCTTCGGTTTGGCATTGGCTTCCACCCAATCCTCCCAAGGGGGCTTCTTTACCTCTGGCATTGAAACTTGCTGGTCGTCACATTGGACTGAATTTCTTATACGCATACCGAAAGGGGGAAAAAAATGTAAAGTCGACTTGAAATTTCGCTGTCAAAGTATGTTTAAAAATTCAATGGCAACTTTTAGTTGGAATTTAGTAGCCAGTGCAAAAATATTTCAATTCAATTCAATTCCAGGCAAATTCGGTTTGTTTGTTTATGTGTCTCGTGTGCAGACCATAATATTACCACCGAAGCGTGTGATTCCCACCACAGAGTTGCCAACCATTCTTGCAAGCTAACTGTAATTTTTAAAATCCTAAACATCAATTAAAAGGGCTCATTCTGTCCGCTAATCTGTTTTAGAGGTTAATTCGTCATGGAAAAAAAATGTATAACTCGACCACTCAGTGGCATCACCTCTGTTGATGAACTTATCTTCTTAAGCTCCTTACGCACATATCTCTTATTGAAAAGGAAACTGGACAAATGCGATGAAAAATATTACAATGAAGCATATTAGAGTACAGATAATGTCAGTGGGACAATACATTAATCTTAAAATCCGAAAAGCCAACTTTTTTTTATCTCACAACAAACAGTCCAATTTTACACATAATCCGATTTGTGAACGGTATGAGGGATCTTCTTTGGAATTTATGTTTTTTTTTTGTTTGCTTCTATTAATAAAGGGCACATATTTGCATGGAAACATTGGGACGTTTATGCATTATGCATTTTTAAATTTATATGGAAAATGAAAATTAAATTTGGAGATACGAGTGTAGTTTCAATTTGTTTGGCCATTAAATGGATATGCAAATGTGATATGCTCAGAGGTACTGTTAAAAACAGAAAGTGATTTTTTTAAATTATCACTGAACATATATAACAGATTTACGAGCATATTGATAGATTTATGGACACAAATCTAAGCAACTTGATAAAATTACCTATCTGATTCCCTTTCTGATCTGCTTAGAAGCATGATTATACATCTACACTAAACAACAAAAAAAGTATACAAGAAATTTACACATGTGCATCAGAGTTCATTCTTCGGGTGTTATTCATTGAGTTGTATTAAATGCATGGAATTTTGGAATTTGTCTCTCTCATTTTTCCCAAAGAAGTAAAAGGAGAGACACCAACATTATACAGTGGACTCTCCCTAAGTCGAACTCTTTTGAAGTTGAATTTCTCTCTAACTCGCCATATTTTATCATTTCCATACAAAAACCATTCTCTAAGAAACTCTCTCTAACTCGAACACATTCTCTCGATTATTGGCATCTTTTTACACCCCTTAAGTCGATTTTTGTTAAGCGCAAAACAAAATAAAAATATATTACCTTACCCCTTCGGAATTCATATTTGAGTATATAACTACTAACCATCAAGTACCTACACACTTCAATACCCTAAATATGTATGTGCAGCATCGTGTGTGCCATCATCGTCAGCTCATCGTGTTTCTTCCTATTCATATTCTTGGTACCTCCATAAAAAGATAGTTTTTAAAAAGTTGCAATGGAAAAACAAAAAAAAGAAAACATTGTTTTTTGTGTTGTTGGTTGCATTTAAAACAGGTTTTTCAATGGATCTATCTGCGTATGTATATAAGTTAAAAGAACTTATTTTAGTAAGATTCCAGCTGGAATTTGAGAATCAGTTGATTCTAGGCAGTTCAACAGAGCTGATGCAGTCTTTATATGTGCATGTTTGTAGCTAGATTTTTTTTAATTTAGCAAGAAGCTATATTTTGTCGTTAACTTTTTTGTAAGCACATTAACCTTTTTTTATTAAACAAACGTTTTAAAACAAAAATAAATGTTTTTCTCTGTTACTCGAATTTTTCTGAAACTCTCTTACTCGAACAAATGTATGTATCCCGTGAAAATTCGACTTAGGGAGAGTTAACTGTATTATAAGTGTAGGAAACCATCAAGATTCCTTTATGTGCATAACGCCATAAAATCAATGGTTTATGTATAAGCTCAATGCTAATTTTTGGGGCCTTTTTTTAGGATCAACCATTAAATTTTTAAACTCACACATACAAATTTCCCTATACGTATCCACTTTAATGCTATTTTCATTTTTAATTCACTTTTATTCATCAATTCAATGAAATGCTAGACAAAAGTGACTAAAACTAGTTTAACTAACTTTACTTTCTTACTCTAACTTACTGGCCCTACACGGGCACTTTAAGCTAAACTCACTTTAATGCTATATTGATAGGGCTGTCACTTCTGGATATGGAAAGAGTTGGGCAGTTGAAATTAAAAAAAAAAAAATTAAAAAAAAACTGTCGAACGTAATGCAGTCCTGATAGTTTGTGTTCCATCTACATTTTATTTTCATTGTTTGTGATTTTATTTTAGTTTTTCTGAGCGATATTTTTGGAGATAACGTGGGGGACAGCAATTTTGAAAAGTTTTGGAAAAGAGGTGTTAGGAAAAAAGTAACACAAACAAATATTTCATACATTTTCGAATTCGTGCTTTAACGCTTCCACACGATGACCACAAAATTCTTTTTTATCCCATTTGACCACCCATAAGTGGCCCCGCCCCCCAATGTCGAAATTCAGGTTTTTAAGTTCTGGTAAATGTTTGACCACTAATTGACACAACTGTTCCAAATTTCAATAGTCTACGTCAAAGGCTCTGAGAAAAACGACTGTGACAGACAGACGTGCAGACAGAAAACACCGTTCCGTTTTTGGGTACGGAACACTTAAAAAAACGCTTATTAAATAACTTTTTGACAGTTCTTTTTTATCTTAAAACGAACCGACATGTACATAAATATGAGCAAGTAAAAGCGACCCAGTAATATTCTTTATTTTTATTTATATCCCCTGTTGAGGGATCAATTATTGAGTTGGCAATGAAATGAACGTCCCTCAATCATCTATGCACATGTGCATATGTGATGATGGATCTGATTCCCTAGTACCTGTGTGTTATTCTTTTGATATTTTCTTTCGATAACTACGAGTATTGCATATTGATACTCTTTTTGTATCAATTGACTGCAGTACTTCGTTTATTATGTTTAACGATCCGATGACCAATGTTGAGTTCTAACTTCAAAAATTGACAACTAAGCTCAAGTCTAGGTGTGAGTAGGTATTTGAGTAGTTTCCTCTGATTGAGTATATTCACTCAGGATTCAATTCAGCAACTCTTCAAATTAAAAATCAGGGGCCAAATTACCGCATCCGTTAACGAGTAAGTGAATAGGACTAGTTATCGAATGATCGAGTAAAAGATACGTAAAATGATAGTCGACAACGTGAGCGGTAATGCCAAATCGTCACATTTCGATGATGAGTAACTCGTTAACGGATGCGGTAATTCGGCTCCAGGCTTCCGCTACCTTCTACTACTCGTACGTTCACACTAGAGCCAAATTTGATAAGTCTAAATGATTCATTTCGGAGTGATTTTATTACATTTCCATTTTGTTTACATAGTAAAAGATTCGCTTAAAACAAGAACTCGTATATAACGAATTATGTTCCTTACTATTCCAGGACTAGTAACAAAAATAACAAGCTCAACTTTAAGCTTCCGTGAGGGCGCAACTGATCTGATAGGCACAGCTCTAAAAAAAATCGGGTAGCGTTACTTGGGTCCCACCCATCAATTTGCGAAGAGTATTTTGTTTATAAAAGCTTATGATTTTACAGTAAAAAAATTAATATTTATAACAGGATACAATAGCTATGGACTCGTCAGCCACTTTGCGTTCATATAATAATTGCACCTGACGCACAGAAGGCGACCAATTTGCCTGAGAACTCGTAGCAGGAGAGTGGATGCTATGAGTGGTAGATGCTCTGCTGTATGTCGGTATTTACCCAAGCACTCGAATCTTTTCTGGGTTAAGGGGTTACATGGGTTTCCTCGGGTAAAAATCGGCTTATTTTTAACAATTAAAATGAAATATTCCATTCAATCTTTTTATTGCCTTAAATATACACATTTGACTAAGAGTTTCTGAAATTTTTGTAGAAACATATTTAAAACTCTGCCATTGCGACGTTATTTCCGGTAATGACCCTCGGAAAAAAGGAGCTTGCGCGTTGACAGCAGAACTCATGATAGGATCAACTGAAGTCAAAAACCAAAATACGTGTTTTAGTTAATACCTTAAACAAGAACGGACGAAGGAAAAACAAAAAAAGTGAAAATTGCATTTTTGGCAGACATTTTACAAAAAAAATTATAAATTTTGGTAAAATTTGCTCTACGTGTTTTTTTAAATAGTTGCATTAAAAAAAATCCTTCGTCCAACTCCTTGTCAATAATATCTCAAAGACGTGTGTAAAATTTCATCGAGACCGGTTCAGTAGTTTTCGAGAAATCTTGACAACCACTTTGAAAGTACAGTTTTGAGAAAAAACGCGTTTGAAGTTAATAAGACAATAAAAAAATTCCATTTTTTGAATCCGTGAGACCCATGTAACCCCTCAATACCCCAAACAGTCCACCAGTACGTGTTTTGGGGTTGCACTGGACTCATTGCAAAGTCTGCATGAATCTACATCCGATGGACCTAGCTCCCTGAGATGTCCCTTGAATTTACAATGTCCTGAAAAGAACGCAGTCAGGATGCGGAGATTGTTTTTGTCGAGGCTAATGCAAGCTTTGAATCTTTTCAAGTTGTGATTTTATTTTTTTTTTTTTTTTTCAATAAAGATACAATCAATCCTTATTAATAAGTACATAGTTCTTTTCTCAAAAAAGCCTAAAACTTGCCAACCTTTCAACCCCAACAAACTAAAACAAAAAACTCCCTTTTATCACCAACTTCAGTTGGGATATTCGCCTCAAGTTCCATCGAATCCAATCGAATTAATGTTGCCTTTGCCGGAACAAACAGAAACAAGTAAAATAACTTCATCAGTGCGGATACGTGTAACCAAGTCGGCATATAGCGTGTCATTCCAATTTCAGTAATTCAGTCTCCGTATTGATTGATTAGTATTCGTGAAATCAATTCAATTCACGTTAAAGCGCACAAAATAGGCTAAAGACGACGGGGTAGACCTACTTCAACTATGTATCTGCCATCATGTTCCAAAATTATGACCGAAATACATGTATTTATGCCATCGAATCGGTTTTACTTTTCTTTTTTTTTTTCTTTCTTTTACTTGTTTTGAGTTAAAAACGATTTTATTGATAAAACTTTTTAGAGAAAAGCAGGTTTTTCTTTTTTTTTTTTGAGTGGAAAATTCAAAATCAACTCGTTGCTTAGATAGGGACCTAAAACGCATTACTGAACTCGTATCTAATAAGAATCTTTGAGTACGTAAAAGTATCTCACTGGAAAATATATAAATTATTTTCCCGAACAAATCACTGATATTGAAGGGGACACAAACATAACCAAGCAGCAATAAACTAGGTAAATGGAAAAATCACTTGATTTGAAGAAAATGAAAAACGAAAAAAGAAAAAATGTCTTCAGTGGTGTTTTTTTTTTTTTACAGTTTGTCTGCAGACTGTGACTGCTAGTCCGTGGTGAATTTTTGATGCATAAATAGATTTGATGATGGCAGGAGAACATGCAACTGATTTAATGGATTCTTAACGTTTTTGCTTGTGGCTGCGCGCTGCTTCTTTATTTACATTTTTTTTTTTCTACACAGTTTTCTGGGCTTCCGATTGAGACCCTGACTATGCATGACATGAAAAAGTAGGCAATCTCTTTATGCGATGAATACAAAAGTACATTTTACTGTTAGAGGAAGAGACCAAGTCTACAAAGCATATTTGGTAGAAGATGCCCCTGACACACATATTGTGACTAAAATGTCTTCGAAAGGCGATCTATTCTATTTTCTATGAAAAAAGAAAAGATGGATTACCTCGATGCTCACATTGGGATTATAAATCAACCGTATGCCGTGAAATTGTTCACTTTAATGTCCGACACAGTCGCCTTAGGTGTGGAAATGCGAACATATGTTTTTTTTTTAAAGGTTCTTGAATCAATTAACTTGCGGATCTAGCATATGCTCTTGTAACGATCCTGTTTGCTCGCTTTATTTAATTGTTGCTGTAATGGAGAAGTAACGATTATAGGATAGTACATATTCTGACTGCTACCTTGAACTTTTGACAGTTGTGTTTATGCTTGAATGCCTTCAAATGTCATTGAGGCAGATCAAATGTCATTCGCGGTCAAATGACTATTCCTTTAACGAAGATAACCGTTCGAAACAAACTGTCATCGTATGCCGCATGGACTGCAGTGCGGCGGGTGATGACATTTTATAGCCTAACCTGAATTGGGTTCTTAATGAAACTCAGATAAAAATGCAACTCATGAATGTATTCATTTAAAATATAATCAAATAAATTGCATGGGGTACTATTGGCAAAAGGTGTTTGTAGATGATACCCAACTTAACTGAAATAGACCGTTAGGTGGGTGCATTTACGAGTTGGTGTATTATCCACTTTTTTGAAGCTAGTATGCAGTGCTATTGGAAAAACTTAGCTCAAATCCTTTCTTACTCTTTCGGATGGCGGTGGAATTGGGATTTATCAGGGCAACGATGTTTTTTGCACTATGTAACAAAATGTCGTTCAATTCGTCGTTTCTAGGAAGAACGGTTTTTGATGTTTTTATCGTGACAGACATTTTTGAGTTAGAGCGAACTTATAATGGTTCCGTATTACCATATAGGTACGGAACCCCTTAAAATGGAAAAATCAGTTCGGAGTGCAAATCTAATATTTTGTGTCTAAATATACGGCGTGAGTGAGAAAGAACTTCACATCCAATATGTGCATTTATTTCCCATGTGAAGTTATTCACGTACCCTTACATATGTAGTTATTGCAACCAATTCGCCAAACTTCGAAAAAAAAAAATAGTTTGGGCAAACTTTTTCGAACGGCACTGTATATCTAGTACTTTCCTAAATACTGTTACTGTATTATTAACGCTCCCTACAGCCTCTGGTATTACCCGGACCTTGTGGTTTTATATTTGGTCTGTTCATACACAAATTTAAATTAAGATTCGCTAAGTTTGTAACATGGAGTGGAGCGATAGAAAAACAGGATTGCGGTAAGCTGATTGTGCTCAATATCATTGAATTCTGTTTACGGATGCAAAACTGTTCACCGTAAAAGAAAAATTTTAATCAACAAAATGACAGAGTTTATATAAAGAAGCTGGGTTGCTGGTGCCAAGAGTACAAAAAGCTCATCATCGTGCGTCTGTCATGGTTTGATGGGGAGTATCCTATGTAGACAGAACAGAGCCCACTCTTGTGAAAAGGGTCAAAACTTCAGCTACATACTATACTAGGATACTGTTTTGGAAAGGATGGTAAAACCGCTCTACCAGTCTCTCTTCCAAACCAAGCCATTGTCTTTCGAACAGGACTCACGGAAAATGTTCCTCGCTTCATAACCATCAGCAACTCCAAATCTTAATCCTACGGATTACAAGCTATGGTCCGTTTTGGGGGGCATGTGATCTGTACGAAAAAAAAACTCAAACCTGGATTCGGTTAAAATTAGCTTATGGAAACCAGTCGACATTTTTCCAATAGAAATCGTGCGTGCTTTGATTGATGAGTGGCCAACTTGTGCCAAAGCCTCTATAAGAGGAAATGGAGGTCATTTTGATTGAAGTGTTTTTTTCTGATATTAAGAATACGCCAATAAACATTGTTGGAAAAATGAAATTTATGCCTTTTGTCTTTATTTTTTGATACCTATTTACATCTGCACCGGTATTTATGATGCTACTAGGTGCATATACGTATATATGTATTTATGTCAATGAACAAAAATCTACGTCAAAATCAGCTTACCGGAGAAGGTGAATTTTTGATTCGAAAACAAATGATTTGTGAGTCCCACGTTGCAACTACTTAATTTAGAATTTAAATTCCAAACTGTCAAACTGGCGTCAGAAATGAACGATTGACTGAAAACTTAACGAAATCAAGCAAGTCGTTTAATACAGTCGGAGTAAAAAATACTCTTGATGTACGGTAACGTTACGTGTACGCTGGACATGAGTACAGAGGCCGAATTACCGCATCCGTTAACGAGTTTCTCGTTATTGAAATGTGACGATTTGGCATTACCGCTCACGTTATCGAGTATCATTTTACCTAAGATTTACGATAACGAGTCCTACTCACTCACTCGTTAACAGATGCGGTAATTCGGCCACTGATGGGCCTCGCCCTATCTATAGCAATGGATCACTTAAGCCCTTAAGGCTCTTACTTACTTAGTTCGCGCTACAGCTCAAGGTGAACCGGGGCCTGCTTCTCGCAATCATTTCTGTGTGCGTTTTATATTATTGCACGAATGGAAGGGACCTACAGTTTTTTGCCGACCCCGAACGGCGAGTTGAGAAGCTCAATCGTGACAAATGATACTCTTTGATGCTTGTCAGACATTCGAAAGAGGTGGCACCGTGAAAAAACTCATTTAGGTGTTAGACCTGGCCAGGAGTTGAACCCGGGTAGCATTGCGTGGTACTCCAACGCACTAATTACCACCGCCACCGCGACTAGTGCTCTAGCGGTGGGATTTTATGTCAAACTGAATCTTGTTCGCATTTCTGTTCTATTCTGAAGACGTTCGTTTTTATTTTGCTGATTAAGTTTTTTTTTAACAATGTTAGAACCAGAAAGATGTGTTTCTGTTCCACTTCTTAGAATACGGAAAGAAATTCATTCACAGGCTCACTTTTCGACTCTTAAAATTCACTAGGCATGATTGTGCATCTCCTGAACTGAGTCTATTCCTTGGAAGCTGTCAACCGGCTAAATATTTTCATATTTCCTTCTTTTTTTTGTTATATTTCCAGACATGTTCAATCACTACGAATCCATTGGACGTTCTCGCAGGCGTCATCATCCGCGTGGCACCAAACGTGGTCGACCGCGAGGCTCTCGTCGCGGTGGCGGAAATGGTACCCTAGGCAGGGCGGACACAAATCTATCAAGAGGCAACACAACCGCATCGTTGAATGAAACCAATTCCGGTGGTAAGTATCCTAATTCTTTAACCAGCCCTAATGTAAGGAAATCCTTGAGAAATAATTAAGTACCTAATGCCTATCCCAAACGGAAACTGTTAAGTAGCATCATCTTAATCACGGATCAGCAGAGTGAAAAACATTTAAGGCAGTCACGTCTACCATCCCCCACTACTCCACACTCCGAGGACCTGTCAGTCAGTTATTACATAACACCACAGCCACTTCAATTTCATGGTGTTCTCCGGCTTTCAATAACGACGGACGATTCCCCCTCGCAAATGCTGCTCTGCTCATGTTTCATTGCTCGGGACTAGTTAACCGCACGTGCTTCCCCCATCAGTTTCTCTCACACTCTCCATCTAAAGATACAGACAAGTCATACCAAATATTTGCACAGATCAGATCCTGGATAGCGCGCAAGTATCCCGAATGTTTGTCGACGATTGTGTCGGATAATAAAACGCAGACATTTCGCCTGCAATCTCAGTGCACTACCGCACCGAACACAAGGACGAGTGTATTTAACGACTAATGGGCGTTTATGATTCCGCATCCTGATTGTGCTGGGAATTAGGCGTTGGTTGTGGGCTTACAAATGAGGGGGGCAGCAGCTAAAGCCGCTTATGGAACACCAAATGTGCATTTCTCTGTCTGTGTTTGCACGCACTATAACGTGTTAATTGAATTAATCGGCTTATTGCCGATTGTGTAAAACCCCGTAACGCATTTCTGCAGGATAATTGCAATAAGCTCATTTCCATGTCGTTCCGCACACCGGCATGTGCAATTCCCAGTACTGCTAGGCAAAAACGTGATAGAACTCCATGCAAAGCAGATTCAAATGTCCTGCACAACGTGCCGATTTAAATTCCTTACGTATTTTTGCTAATTATGACATTAGCACGATTGATTTTAAATGTTTCTCCTTTCTTTCATTTAACATTGAATAGGTACAACGACCGAACATCTAACAAACACCGGCGAGGATACATTTGTGCCGACAATTCCGCCAGTGAAAAGAGGTCCTGGGCGACCGCGATTGAAGCCAGGTGGTCCACCGCATCAGGGGACACGCGGTACACCCAGACCGAGGAAACCAATTGGGCCGCTAGTTGTACCGCTGGGACAGAGTCCTGCGGCGACACCGCTAAACCGAAGTCCAGCAATAAGTCCGGCTCCAAGCCCGGCGTCAGAGCGCAGCGCTATTGGTTACTATCAGCCGAACGAGAGCGAAAATTAAAATCTTTATTTTATTTTAGACTTAACATTAGTAGAAGACTTTGTATAAACATTTCTTGTAGTGCAGAAGAATGAAATAACAAATATTTATTATTTCTTCTGAAGTAGGTAATAAAGTGTGTAACGAAATATTGAAAATTGAGTTTGAATTTGAGCAAGAGTTTTCAGCAGGATAAGGTGTTTTCTTTTTTTATTTTGGTTTGGACCGCCTGCCTGTTCCCCGAAGCAGTTCACGTCGATGCACTTCGAAATGGTTCGAGAATGAAAACAGATTCTTTTCGGTGAGTTACTTGTACACAAAATGTGAACTACAGGTAAGGACTCGATGAGCTTATTTCAGTGAGTACCTGGTTAGAAATTCTGTAGCCGAGATGTTCTACGACTTCAGCACACGGATGACGGCATGTGGAACTTTCATGCCAAAAAGTGTAACCGATAAAAGGAGTTTTGCAACTGCTTAAGATACAAAAACACAAAAGGATTCTTCAGGATAAAATGGGACGAAAATGATTTTAATTGTGGTCTGCTAAAGCGGACATACATAGTCTAAAAAATCTGACTTCAGAGGTTGTCTGGCAGAGTATGATGATCTGTCAGTGAACGTCGATTATTTCCTCATATACAGTACCCTTACAGTTACAAATACTAGGAACGAGGTGTCTAAAGTTCAATATAGTCAATACAGGATGAGGCAGCTAAACAAGCTCTTGCTCTTCATAGGATCTACAAATTCAAAGATGGTAGCCTAAAGGGTCATCTGAGTGTACTAAAGAAGGTATATCTAAAAATAAGCCTTGTCAAAAACTACGAAACATTCTTCCCGAACAGAGACGAATTGAATAACAAGGGCGATGCCCAACAATAGTACACAGATGGGTCGAAAACCGAGAATGACGTCGGAGCGGGCCAAGATGTCAAACACACATACCCCTCCATAAAGATGGCACAGTTTTCCAAGCGGAACTATCTGCCATCATACAGTCGCACAAATCCTACTGGAGAGAATCTTACACAAAACAAAGATAAACATAATGTTTGACAGCCAAGCTGTACTAAAGGCACTAGGAAGCCACATTCAAATGCCACTCAAACCTAAGCCTGCTGGCAAAGAAAAACATAGTTAAACTCATATGGGTGCCAGGGCATGAAGGACATGAGACAACGAAAAGGCTGATATCTTGGTCAAAAAAGCAGCCAACAGTCCATTTATTGGACCAGGCCTTCATTATGGCTTCATAAGAGAAGACATTAACAGTCATTGCAGAATGGACATCAAACCAACTTGCACGCTCTCCTGTCTTCATTATTGTAGAATGTCTTTAAACTTAATGTAAAATATAATTAAAGTAAATAATTGGAACCTACTAATCGCTTGTGCTTGGATCGCTGAAAGGATGAGAGTCTTAAATCGCATAGAAGAACTACCGACCATTCAATGAGTGTCTCCTAAAAGTGTTGACTTGACTGCTAGGATTTTGAAGTATTTGTCTGTTAAGGAGATGTTTGTGAGCATTGTGACAGAATAGTCAGGAATTGTGAACTAAGCCAGAGCAAACTTTATGCTGTTAATGAAGAAAGACACTCATACCAGCAACTAAACGTCACAATTACCATTACGCCCGCTCCGACTTGTTACAGTAACATGCCATAGGTGAACCTGTGACTGCTGTATTTCATCAAAATATAAAATTTACTTTGAAGTTCTCTAACCTCCTTTGAGGTTAGGATACGATCGTCGTCAAGGCTCGTCGCAACTTAATAAACGACGAAATACCACCGTGGTGTAGTGGTAAGTGCGTTGGACTACTACGCAATATTGCCCGGGGTCAATCCCAGCAAACACCTAAACTTTTTTTCACGGTGCCACCTTTTTCGAATGTCTGACAAACATTTGAAGAGTAGTAAGGACTGAAACGAATAAAATTTGGAAACTTCATAGTGAAAAAACTAAATTTTGTGATAGTTCATGTTAATAATTTTTATTTGCTTCAAAAACTATATTTTTTAAAAGTCGTTTACATGTAATCAAAGCAGAACAATTATTTAGGCTCCCATTCTCTTGCAACTCTTTTCGAATGTCCTTCATAATATTGATGACAGTGACATCCGAGACCTTTTTGCACCCTCTTTTCCGTTTAGTAGCAAAACCTTTAGGGTCCTTAGCACACTGCTCACTTTTCCTCAATTTGTTTTTAACCAAGGCCCAATACCTTTCAATGGGACGACACTGTGGGACATTAGGTGGGTTCATGTCTTTTGGGACAAAATCTATGTTTTTGGCCACAAGCTAGTTTTTGGTCGCTTGAGCATAGTGAGCTGAAGCCAAATCTGACCAAAATAATGTTGAACCCTCGTGCTTGTTTATAAATGAAATTAACCGTTTTTTCAGGCAGTCATTGATGTGCACTTTCGCGGTAATTGTGCCAGTTGTAACAAACGATGTGCTTCTGTGTCCGCATTGGCGAAGAGCTTGACATACGACATATTTCGATCCGAACTTTTCCATTCCAATCTATGTTTCTGATTGTGGGAGAATCTCTTATTCAAAAGAATTATAAAACTGCTCACCTGGAAGAGTACTAAAGTCGGCTTTGACGTAGGTTTCATCGTCCAAAATCAAGCAGGCTTTCTTGCGCCCAATCAAGTCGTATAACCTTCGAGCTCCTGTTTTATGGCCTTTTTTGCTTCTCGGAAACTTTTGGTTTTTTTTTGTTTATTTCCGCGTTTTTATACCAACCCGTTTTTCACATCTTTGTACCATTGTTTGGTTGATACTACATTTTCGAGCAACATCCCTGGTGACATGGTCCGGTTCTTAACGATCGTACCCACTATTTTTTTTATCCAAATTTCTCTCACGTGCTCCGTTTTTTCCTCCACTTTTTTGTTTTCGCCTAATAGTCAACGTCTCCAAATATCTTTTTATAACAGAATCCACTGTATTGCGTGCTACGTTCAAATTGTTTGCCATAAAATAGTTTGGTCGCGAAGGATTTTCGAGCCATTTGTCGATGCTCTTTTAACGGCGTTCCTCTTGACTCATCGTTTATAAATATTTACAACTGCATTTTACAAAAAATGTAAACTGAAACTATAGAGTATGAAAGACAATTTGAGAACAAAATGGTATTTAATTATTTACACATGAGAGGTATAGCCGTTATTAAAATTTACAGATTTTATTCGGTTCAGTCCTTAGTAGCAGTATTGAAACGACAGAAAAATTACGAAAAAGTAATCGAACGCATTAAGCACCAAAAAATGAAGAATGTGTGTGATTTGACAGATTTGACAGTTTTCATAATACAGTGGATTCCGCTTATTTGGGACACTTCGGTCCAGACCGATTTTGTCCCAACTAAGCAGCTGTCCCAATAATGCGATGTGACAATCAAGTAAAAAACCAATCTGTTCTGTTCTGTTCTTGACCATTTGTCCCAGTTAAGCGGTTGTCCCGATTATCCGCCGTCTCAATAAAGCAGAATCTACTGTATACCCCAAAGAAATTTCTGGTAGCAAAATTCGTAGCATAGAGAAATTTCTTACTCTCTCGTGAGCACTCACTTCTTCGAAAAACTACGAAATTTTGCCAGATTGACAATTTCATTTGTGGATACATTTTGCAGTTAAGTTCATTATTTCAAATTACAATTGTTGACATATATTTTGAACTTTAGGATGCCAATTTTAATGATTTGCTAACATAAAAAAGATAGTTAATAATTTACAGCGATTTAAAGGATATAACAGCGAAGAGATTTTTGTAGCGTTGTATGAACTTTGGCAATTGTAAATATTTGCAACGTAAAGATAAGGGAATATATTCCTTCGTAAACTGGTTCCTATAAGCAAGGGCGTTCGATACATAAAGTAGTTAGATCCATTGAGTATCTGAATTGCCCCCTCCATTGAGAGAACGGATTGTTGGTAATGATACCTTCTCGTCTCTTGAAAAATTAGGCATTTTCCTATAAAGTTATGAATATCCTCTTTTTCACATAAGTTACAAAAAGTGCAGAGTGGTGGAAGATATTCCCTGGGTACGGCCTGTAATTCCGAATGTAACAATTCTACTCAAGTCTTGAAGATAAGGCTTATTTGATTTATTCTTATGGATTCGTGAGAGTAGTTCGAATTCATCAAACTATGGCTTAGTTGCTTGTAGATTAAGTGACTCGAAGGACACGCTCCTTGGTGAATTTTCTCATTTAGCTTCCGCATACAGTTCAGCTGAATCTATTTTCCCATCTTAAAGACAACTTAACTCCTAGTTCCTCTCGCATTAACTGCCACATCCGGAAAAAGTTCACTCTCCGGAAAAAGTTTACTCTCTTCATAGAGAATGTATGTTGGTGTGTTTGTTGGTAGTCTCATCTGAATTGCGTAACACATTACGGATCTTGATTCGAATAGCTTTACTTTGATTTGACTGGCACATCTATCCGACTGCGAACATTTTTCCATGAGCATCTTAAAGCTTCTTCTTTGATTCTTTAAGTTTGTTTTGGAGGTGTAGATTGAACGACAGTCTAAGTGTAAGTATTGCATCAAGGTAGCGATACTCTTTTACTACTTCTAATATTGCTAATCTGCTAATGTTTTAAGCAAACAATAGGCCTTTAACCGAAGTGTTGTTTGAAACTATGCCTCCCGGTAAGTATGAGAGGAGATCATCCAAAAATATGCTAAAAAGAGTGGGCTTAGCTGGCAACCTTGTTTGACGCCTGAAGTGGTTCTAATTGGTTATTCGTATACGTGCTTTCCAGAATCCTAAGTATTTTAGATGAGATTCCTAGATTGTTCAGCTTAAGGGAAAGTGCTCTTCTATCTACCGAGTCAAACGCTGTTAGGAGTAGCGACACGATGTTTGTAGCGCCATCTGACGAAGATAACGTTCTGTTGCTTTTTTCTGAAATTCATCTTCTTTTCGCAGTTGTTTTTTTTTAGTGAAGAAAACTCCGTATATGTTGTGTCTTTAAATGTCACGTTATTTGGTCCACCTTGTGTTGTGTCATCTTTCAATACCTCTTTTAAATTCTGAACCTAAATTGGAACTACTATAAGTCGTTTTCGAAAATTGTATCCGCGCCTGTTCGCGCCCGATCAAAGAGATTCCGCGTCGAGCTAACATTCAACCACTTCTCCTACACCAAAAGGGCTACGTAAAGCGGTTCTTTTCCAGAAAGGACGAGTTTTCTTGCCATTCCCTTCGCATGGAGATCAAGATTGCTTACACTACTGTCTGCAATATGTTCAAATATTTTAAGATACATATATGTAAGATCAGCGTCATTCACCGTTCGTCTAAATTACATGGAGACTACTTCTACCGACTCTCTTCCTCATTGCAAAAAAAAAAAAAAAAAAAAAAAAAAAATTGTCTTCGAAACCTCGTCATATATCAAGAATTTCTTAATTTTTTTCAAACAGAATTTATGACCTCAATTAGGATTCATGAACCTCCAGAGACTACTCATATAGTAAAAACCTCTATAGAGACATTTTATAGTACACAAGAAATCATATGCGGTCGAAGGTCTTAGTTGTCAGCTCCTAGCTCACAGCGTGGTGGTGGTTAATCCACTTTTCTAAGTGAATATTAAAGTGTTCTCCAGGTTGTTCTGCAATGTTGTATGCGGGGTTCAAGAAGCACACCATAATCCCATAAAAGTGAGAAGAAAAAAAAAATTTAAAATAATAATAGATTTCAGTCCACCTCCCCCGGACACTTCATAACGTCTGTAGACTGTAGAGGTGGTACAGCGACAGCATCACCCGTACCCATGTGTACGCGATATGATAATGGCCCAAACACAACCGCAGTCCTACCGGTCATTTGACCTTAGCCAGCGACGACGCGACGATGTGTTGATGGAAACGCTATATTGCCCAAGACGAAACATTATGGTCCGCCGGTCGGCGGCGGCGCGGTCTCCTCTTAATTTCTAACATTTAATACATTTAATAGGTCTTATTACGAAGCCCCTCTTTTGGTTTAACGACATGCTCGTGTTGCCGACCACGATGACTACCAATTAAGCTTTATTTTATTATTATTATGTTATAATTATGAGATGATGCTGTATTCTGTTTTTTTTTCACCTTTTTTTTTTTTGGTGTCTATACGAGTAAATGCAACTTATGAGAAAAATTTCTGACGATGATCTTAAACAGGGTCAAACCTTGGCTCTCTTTATGAATAAGGGGAGGGGGAACGGGGGGAACAAAACAAAATTAAACTGCTAAGATGTTCAAAAATAAATTTCTGGTTCGAGAAAGGGTTTTTCGGTCGAAATGATCAATCATTTTGATAGCACCAATCACACAGTACAAGAACGCGAATTCCGCATGTTAAGGCAGAGAGATACTGACTGTGGCTTTGACGACAAAACCTCTCACTTTTTGATTTAATTAAAAAAATCCATTTCCCTTTATCTGCAGCAGTTAAATCCCAAAAAAGAAGTTCAATACGATCTGTTCGGGAGATCAGCAATGGTTGCCTTGGTTTTTTTTTTTGTTTTTGGGTTTCGGAGTCCCTTGTTCTCATGTGAAAATGGTATCGCAGGTGTGTCTTTTTTTAAACTGCAGGTAAGTTTGGCAAAGGAATTATGAAAACCCGTAGGATACCACCTTTTACTGTAGGTGCCGGTATAGGTACCTGTAGCAGTGGATTGTGTTTTTTTTCTCTTTTGTAAAATGTATATTTTCAAAATCGTCTATTATAGAGCCTATACTGTTATTTTCTTTTGACAGAGATGCTACGAGTAATTGAAAAATTAAATTGGTTTTCAGATATGCACTCAGCTGCGAAAGTGGCCCATTATTCTCTATAGTACAGAGGTTCTCAAACCTATTTCGTCTACCGCGAATTTTTAGAATCAATTATTTCTTACCGCCCCCTAATTTGTTTAACTTCACCATATTTTAAAATTCACAATCGCAGTCATTACTTTAATAAATTAAGCTTAATTATAGCGTGCCATATACACAGTCTGTCAAATAATACGATACGGACGAGATATGTTATCTCAGACACCCAGAGCATCTTCTAATTAGGTCCGTTCGCGTACTTTTTGCACTAAATATGGGTTTTCCGTCAAATCTCGAAGAGTGGGGTAAAATTCTCTCAGAGACAGAAAAATCACGAAAAAGTAATCGAACGCATTAAACACCAAAAAATGAAGAATGTATGTGATTTGACAGATTTGACAGTTTGTATAATACACCCCAAAGAAATTGTTTGGACTAAAATTCGTAGCATGGGGAAATTTATTACTCTCTCGTGAGCACTCTCTTCTACGAAAAACTACGAAATTTTTGCGTACCTATGCGAACGGGTTTTCGTTTTTTTCGTTATTTTTCGTGGATTTTCGTTGTTTTGGGAGGGTACGCGAATGGACCTATTGTTCGAGCAAAGCTCAAATCTTTCTTTACTATCTGTCAATTTCATGACATTTGGTTGACATTTAACAATTATAAAAAATACTTTCAGAACACCTTTTCATTTGATGTTGAAGTTTTAACATGGAACAAAAAGCGGTCATTAGTAAATTCCACGCAAAACTTGGCAAAAATGCAACAAGTGTACCGTGATGATTGTTTGAGTAGAGTAGTTGTTTTCGAGTGGCATACAAGTTTTTTGAGACGCTGGTGGATGACAAACAGTTCGGACACCTGAAATTATCCAAAAAGTACGTGTGATTTTGTTGCAGAAGACCGCAGTGCTTCACTGAGAATGATGGAAGAGGCCTTCAACATCAACAAAGATACTATTCGAACCATTCTTCACGAGGATTTGGGCAAAACAAAGGTCTGTGTAAAATTTGTTGCACACACATGATGATGATCAAAAATTGATGAGAGTCTGGCATTCCAGAGACGTCATTGCAGCCAAACTTCATGAAATCAATTGTTAAGTGTGATGAAACATGGTGTTTGCAATACGATCCAGAGTCCAGAGCAAGCGTCAAAGTGCGAAATTCACCACAAGCTAAAAACAAAACACGAAAAGTTAAAAAATCAAGACAATGCTCACTACATTCTCCGATTGCAAGAGAATCATTCACAAAGAATTCGTTTCAACTGGTCAAACAGTTACTGCCGCGTAAAATCTTGAAGTCTTGGAGCGTTTGATGGCCAGAATTCATCGTATTCGATGCGAGTATCGCGATCCAGATAGTTGTGTTCCTGTTGCATGATAATGCACCAAGTCACACAGCACTCGCTGTTCGTCAATTTTTGGTTCACCTGATATGGCACCGTGCGTGTTCCTGAAAATGAATTTGAAGTTGAAAAAATGCATTTTTGACACCTGCACTGGAGGCTATTCCGCAAAATGAGCAAGGCATTTGAATCACTATTGAATCGCTGTAATAAGTGTATTGAATAGGGAGGAGAATATTTCGAATAAAAACATCGAAAAATAAATAGAAATCATGCTTTAATTATGTTTTCTAGAGCCAGTTCGGGATATTATTTGACATAGTGTGTACGAGTCCCATCTTGTTTCTGAGTTCAAACTTACATTTTAAATGAGACCGAATTGTCAGTACAAGCCTTATGGAGGAGCTTTTTTCAAACACTGGTGCCTGTACATGTCTTCACGGCACTCAATTGGAAAAACTGACACTGAAATAAAAATCAAACCACTGACTTACACACGTTTTGTTTTTGTAATCTTCCTCAAATCCGCATACATCCCACCAGGACCAGCCAGTCACACATTCGATGGCTTACTGATTATGCATGACCGCCATCAACCATCGAGGACCGTGGTGTTAATGGAAAATATAAACATCAAAACAGTGCTACAACTACCATTATTAAATTAAAGCAAATCGTTACAACCTTTTCTGTGGTTTTTGTCAAAGAGCTTTGGGATTTTGTGCTTTGAGAACCAATAAAAAAAAGCCACATGGCTTTTCTTTATTCTATTTTCTTGTTTTTCTGGTGAAACCGTTAACATGAAGCTCAACACTTTTTTTGTGATTTATAATGCATCCTATCCTATGTCTTGTAAGCTAATCGTTTCCAATATATAACATTGGTACACCAAAATACTCGAAAACATGCCCTTTACAACACACCAACATTTCATCAAAATCGAGGTGGTGTCCACTTTGTACACAATTATTTTTTTTTTCGTTCAACAAATTGTGTTATTTTCAAATCAGCAGATGGTAGCCCTATGGGTATTGCTCTTCGATTTGCGGCAATTTTTCATGCATACTACGGTAACCCAGTCAGAGCTTAAAAGAGGGACAGGTTTATGCCAGCTATTGCAACCAGACTGACAGGCAAACGTCCTATCATCACTGTACTGACAGTTCGGCACATTTTATTATATTAGAAAAAATACTTAAAACTTGATATAAAATATGTCAAATTCCATAAAAATAAATAAAATACAAGTACATTATGTACTTTAATCCGAAAACAAATTTTTGACACGTGTTATTTTTCTTTGCCAGCAGTGTAAAATGATTTGTTAAACAGTAGAACCTGATTAAGTTACTCTTGGGCGTTTTATTTAAGTCACATTTATAGTGGTATTCCAGTTACCTAGTTTCCTGGTTACAGCGGTTTGAAAATGCAGGTTAAATAAAAAATTAAGTTAGAAAAACTAAACTAGACTAGACTTTGGGAAAAACTAAAAATTACGAAACAAGATAAAACGAAATCGTCGAATATGCTACGTTTTAGATTTTAAATAAATTTTTTAAGAGAAACAAATTTAATATCTTTGACTTCTAAGTGAAGCTGTGCCTGTCATCTATTTACATGTAAGCCACGATTTCAATAAAATCTCTTGCGATCACTGTTTGTACACAAAAACCGCTGTTTCGAAGAAACGCACACAAAAACTGGAACTGTAAAAAACCACAATCTGTAGAGAACCATGGTTTGGAATATCGACTTAACTTCAGACTTAAATTAAGTCGATATTCCAAGCCCAATTTCTGAAGACCAATACACGAAGAAATTTTGTTCACCTATTCTAAACGTCAGTATACACATAAGAACAGATGAAGGTATTCGTATTGATCGACTGCAATAAAACATTGCCTATCAGTTTTGACTAGAGACACTTTTAAGCATCGTTGCATTGATCGTTGGATTGTTTATTGCTCCCATTGCACGGTGGATTAGACAACGCACCAGATCTTATATTTTGGCGCTTGATATCTATGAGCACATGCAATGCAGACAGTTTAATCCCCATTCATCTATGTTCCGAATTAATCCTCGAAGAAAATATTCATACATGCGGTTAGAAAAATCGCATTTCACAGAGAAACCCTTTCATCGATAACAATGACTCCTCTCTTAAGTTAAACCTATTTTCTCTAAGGATATTAACAATCCTTTCTTTGCGAGAAACTTTCCCCGAATGGGGATATCTTTTGTCCTTTTGTATTCTCATCTTCTCCCTCTTCCCGCTGAACACATGCAGTTTATTCCAAAAAAAAAGGATTGGATCGAAAAAAATTCTTACATCATCCTCCACTCGACGGATTGTATGCGCCAGAAACATCCGTTTCAATAAAAACAAAAATTTTGAATGCATCCCGATCCCGAAGGAGGATGATGAAGAAACGATAGAAGATGAAAAAATTGTGTGGGAACCAGCAAGGATTAGATACCTCTAATTTACTGCTTCAAATGACTTGAAGAATCCTTTAACCCGTCAGATAAAAAATTCTATTTTTTACGGATTGCTTACGGACGGACTACTTATAAATTTCATTTGGGGTATCGGAAGAATGGAATATCTAGTAAATTGGAAAAGTATCTTTGGACAAAACTGTACTTAAACATGGCAACCAACAAAGAATGTAACAATGAAGTGAGATTTCTTAGAGAATCTTTTTTTTTTCTTCTTTTCTTTTTTTAATGCCTAGATACTCCCTCATGTATGCAGACTGTTTGAGAATGGATCGTATAGCGTCCCGTAGAGCAGATGTGCAGATGCGTTTTCCAAAGACCATTCGTTTAATGTGCGTAGGTAGAAATTAAAAAATAAGAAACCGAAGGACACTGCTTTGATTTAATGGAAATTTTGTGTTGTTTTGAAAGATTTTTTAAGCGAGGATCTATTTCGGAATCGATGCTAATGACATGGAATAGTTTACAGTGGTTATTTAAGAAGTCCTCAGCTGTAGTGCTATTTTTAGTCGAAGCTGTCAAAAGAAATCCTATGGTGGTGGGAACTCAAAAATGTTTAGATATGGGATTTGACACATTTTTATTTGAGTCCTTTTTTTAAGAGCACTGTGAATTACTACTGTGGGTGAGTGCGTGGCTTTTTTTCCAAATAAAGTAATATGAATGAAATATATATACAGTGAACTCTCTCGTAACCGGACACTGACGGTACCGAGTAATTTGTCCGGTTATGAGAGGTGTCCGGCTATGAGTGAAAAAAATAAATTGACGTTCTTTAAAAATGAAACACAATAGACATGTGGTATTCATTTTATTTTATAAAGCAACTCATTTTTATGCCATAAACACAAATTACTAAAAAATACCAATTTCTGTCTATAACAATCAAACGTAAGATGACACATACATACATACATACACTTGGCATACAAACCTATTTAAAAATGCAATGGGATTTATAAATGCACATAGTTGTCGGATAACACGTTCGCGGACAGGACAAGACGGAAACCCTGACGAGAAATACAGTAAACTTCCATATTCCGGCATAATTTCTGCTACTAGAGACAAATTTTCACTTCATTGTTACCAGCGGAATCATTTTTATCTTTATATGTACAAAATTCGCACAAAATAATATAAAATATCTCTCAAAATACCGAAGATAATGCGTGTGTCATTCTAGCGTTCCCCACCGAAAATCATGTGTCCGCGAAAGTGATAATGACGCAAAGGCACATTCCACAGAAGAGAAAAACAAATCAAAAAAACAGTATGTTAAAAGTTTGCATACGTAGATGTGTTTTGTCCATTTAAGAGAGAGCGACATTCTATTGCGGTTAAGAAAATTGATCTCCGTGTCCGGTTATGGGAGAGTTTTTTATATGAAAAATCGTGTAAATATCTGCGTTCTTTGAAATCTGTCCGGTTATAAGAGGCGTCCGGTTATGAAAGATGTCCGTAAGGAGAGAGTACACTGTATTTCCATAAGATCGAGATAAAACAGATTTTATGGGAAACTATCTGGGGTCGATAAGCCTTAACGTCAAATACTGGAGTTCGGGTAAATCACATCCAGCAGTCTTCTTAAATTTCTCATTGTTTGATCAAATTAGCACCCTCATAACCAGTTTTGATAGCGATAGGACAGGGTCTGGTTTTCTTAGGTCATTGCTCTCCATGTGATCGATATTTTCAAAAGTCGTCGAATTCCAAATATTAGAACACAATCCACATCTTGGTGAGACATTCAGAGTTTTAAAGTAAATCTACTCGTCCAGTGTAGCACTGAAAAGTGACAGCCATTAGGTGTAACAAACGCAGTGTGAAACATCAGAGATGGCGCGGCAAACACACATTCTTGTCGGTGGGAATTTTTCAAGCATAAAGTTGAAGAATCACACACTTTCCTGCTAACAACTTTATTTGTTCACATTTAGCTGATGATTTGCTGCAAATGCATTTAATTTGTCAAAGTTATAACTACGCATGTACCTAGCTCATGAAGTTGAGCTTCCTATTAAGAGTTAAGAGATGGTTAGGTTAGGTTTCCTTAGATTAGAACAAGGTAATGGGGCTGAGTCATCATAAGACACTAGGCATTATAGAGGTCCCACCCTGGAACCATATATTGATAGTACCTAGACCGAAATATTCCCGTCAAAGCACTTGATTTCCCTACAAAATTTTAAAATTTGAGTGTGGCCAGTTTGGTCAGCCTCTTCCAATGTATCAAAAAAGTAACTCCCTAAAACCTTTTTGCCCGATCGGGCAATTGCATGCCATTCATAAAGGATATCTTCGACATCCTCTGGTGATCCCAAGTCACTGAGTTCCTGCAATCGCCCGGGTTTTTGTCAGTCCTATAAAAAACAATGGCCGGAAAGTATACCTATTAAAGTTCTTAGCTTTGCCCTGTTTAAACCTTACTTTGGTCCTTGTGTGATCTAAGGCCGGCCAAAGAGCCTGGGACATTTCTCTATTCTTGACCATCTATTGCCAGCCATAATAATGATAGTATTCTTTATTTTATCCCTGATGCTGCATGGTGGTGGTGCTAAGAGTACCATCTCGGTTATAGGCAGTGCCCCCCCCCCCCCCCCCCTCCTTGCTAGCTCATCTGCGAGTTAATTTCCTTCCACACCAGAGTGTCCTGGTGCCCAAGAGCCCAAGATAGTTTAACCTTGATATGTCTGCTTAGGGTTGAGCGCAGAGCGACAACCTTCTACAGTTGCCGACTTAACGATATACGATTCTAGCACTCTGAGCGCAGCCTGACTGTCGATCTAGATGGTGATATTTTTATCTAATATCAGGTTCGTCACTAAAAGTTCCGCCGCTCTCTGTACCACCAGAACCTCTGCCCGAAAGTCTTAAAAACGTGTTTAGCTGCGGCTCTCCTGGATAAATTCTAGAACCGGAATTCGGCCCATACGTTAAGACCGCAATGTTTTTTTTACCATATAGGCGCAATGCCACCCCAATCTTCTCTCTCCGGGTACCTCGTTTCGAACGGTGTATCGAAGTCCAGAAGTGGAAGGATGTCTTCCGTTCTAATAATGTTGCCAATTCTAAGTTCATTAAGAATATCGCTATGACTGTAGCTTCTATTCTTGAAGTAGGCTAGGTTAGAGAGTCTAGTTGTACTCTTGCTTGCCAGGTGCATTACAGTGGTGTGAGGTACAGACAAATATCCAGTGCTGCCGTGGGTGTTGTGCACAGGGATTCCGAACACTAGCTAATCTAATTCAATCTTCCCAATATGATTTTCTTGAGATCTGTCTTCCACCACAGAATGTCGGTCTGAATATAATTGTGTGAAGCCAGTGCATCATTGCCGGTTTGAGCCCCCAAATTGTTCCCGCTGTTCTTTGGCAGAGCGCATTACACGCTTTTCTGATTCTATCCTGTGAATTTAGGTTGAATTAAAGCTTTCTATCGAGAATCATATGAACCGTGTTACTTCGCATGATCTGATAAACCAGGTTATCAGCGCCATCTAGCAAGAGTTAAGAGATACTTTACTTCGAAAATAATGATTGCAGATAGAATATTTAGCATGGGTTGCAACTCTCAAAATGGTTCCCAAAGTACCGATAAGAATCGGCTTATTCGGCAACACAATGGACCTACTTTGGTCTAAGTGAATTCTATCAAATAATCTAACCTAACCTAAACTACCTAAAACCTAAAAGTCAGCCTAAGTGAATTGTAGCTCAAAGTGAAGATATCTACTAGAACCTAACCACCCATATTTCAAATGGAAAATCACCTGCGGATTTCACAACTATTGCTCATCGAGGCGGATTGTCTCACGTCACACGGGACAAAGAGAATTTGGCAAAATTTTGAAATTCATCACAGGATTGCCAAAAGCTAGAGCAATGAAATATATGCGAAAGATCACACCTTCCTTTGACCTGAAATCTTATCTAATCTTAGATGGACATAACCGTCAATTGGGACCTCCCAACGGAACTCAAACATCAATTGAATTATTGTTTCCCTACTCGGCACATTGCGCATGACCTCAATGTCTTATCTGAGAGATTTAACATAGATTTGTATGAACCCAAAACCAAGCTCGAAAAGCCAAAAAAACAACAAGAGCCAAAAACACTGGGGCAATTAAACAAATTAATTGAGAAAAATGCTTTTCCATAAAAAATATAACATCAATTAAATATTCATAATGGCCATTGTGCTAAAGTAATTTACAAGTGAAACTGGGAAAAGACAAACACATTTTCCCAAAGTATCTATCTATTTTGGGGATCAGTGTTGTGGAGCACCCACTCTTCAAAAAACCACTCTGCATATTATTTTAAGTTTTTTGTTGTTTTGCCATTTGTCGAGAGTGTGGACCGCCTTTTGTGTCATAACTTAACACCGATAGTTTAAACAATTGAATTATTGCCAACTTCAGGTCTTACGACGGGTGCTTGGAATGGCGGAAAGATGGAGAAGAAGAAAAAAACCCCAACCGGAAACTTTTCTCGTTGTACCGCCATTGTCTTGGCAAAGCAGATTATTTTGTTGGCCGTTTTGTGAGATCCAAATTAATGTTATCAAATTATTGTTGCACGGTTGGCTTGATTCCGCCCGGGATAGCGGAATGCGAGTGCGGTGCGATGGCCAACCGGGGTGCTAATTATTTATTTTTTATATACCTTTTGTAATTCACACACATAAATACCCGTGAACATAAGTTTATTATTTTTATTTTTTTAGGGAAAAAAGATGTTAATGGCTGCGCGCTTATGTACAAAATTATGCATACAACCGAAAATACATATTTGGGACAAATTAAACACACTGAAGTTGGGTTCAGTTTGATCAGTCTTCCGGAAAATCATTGTGTTTGGAAATGATCGCCTTTTTCTTGGTTAGAAAGAAAGTCCAACCGATGTTGATCGCTATCTATGGTAACTGTTTTAAGGTTTAATTTTTATTTTTAGTGTACCTAATATATAATGTGCGTAACGTACCTGAGCACCGTTATGGTCGTTAATTTTGTCAGTTTCGTTAGTTAATTGGTTGGCAATCTCGTATGCACATAAGTTTTGGTCAGTTAGGAGAGCTATTACATTTGTCACGCAGAAATATTAAGCGGTCAGTGCGCGGCGCGGCGCGGCGAAGGAGGAGGAGGAGGAGAGATGAATTATGAAAGGACTCAGGTGGGCATTGACTTAATAATTGACAGAGAGAAATGGCAGGCAGTAAAGCTATTGGACTAAAATCTTTTGGATAGAATAACAATGAATCATCCGGTAAATGGGAATAAATTAAAATGGAAACAGGATGTTGTCGTTCTTGGGTATAACAGAAAATGTCTTTACTAATGGCAGTACATTAAGAGGAGTAACTATTAAATGTGAGTTTGTATTCTTTGCAACGTATCAACTGGCTTGAGTGAGTAAAGTCCAGTAAATGGTTATCAGATTTTATGCGTAAGATTGAAGTTTCTTCTGAAGATTGAAGAGACCTGCGGGAGCCATTTCAAAGAGTGCCCTTTTCTAAAATTTAGGCACTCTAACTCCGAGCGGTGACTCCAGTCGTTCGCCATAAGTAAGCAAGTGGAGGTCATTCTGAACTTCTATATACAAAATGCAATGTTTAATAATAGCAGCAATAGAAGAATAGAAATCTGATGCAAGAAAAGAAACTACGCGCTCCCCTGCTCCCAGCTCAATGAAGTCGAAGAGTCTCAGAATCTAATTTTTCATTAAAGCCAATCTGGAAGAAATAAATTAATTTCAAGTTTCGAGCCTTAGTTGTACACGAAGGTATTTACAGTTGCTTCGAAAAGGGGCATTAGATCAGTAATATTTAATGATAAAGCAGCAACAAAATAGCTATGCGAGGTTATAAAAAAGTTGCAAAGTAACCTATGGGGAAAGGTAGTTGCTGGATAGGGTTCTTACGTACGCAAAATCCAAACTGAAAGCTGAATGGACTAAATCAGGTGCGAAGATTTTAAATAAGCTCTTTTAGCTTAGTGACGTAAACGTCACTATTCCCGATAGGTCTTTCTGTGCTGTAACATACAAGTCGATACACTTCTACACAGATGGTCCTAAAACCAGTAAGGAGGAAGTGTTTTCTCACACAGATTAAAGCGAAATCTCTCCTTTCGCATCCCTGATCACTGTATCGTGTTTCAAGCGGATATTATGGCGATTTTCGAAGCACTGTACTGGATCAAGAGTTATGTAATATCTTCTCGGCCTTGAAATCACTGGAATCATTCTCATCTACTTCTAAGACCACCTCCAACTGCCGTTCATCTCTTATAGCTTAGACATCAGTTTGATATTCGCTTTTGCTGGGTGCCGGGGCACAGAGACTTTCTACATTTCCAGATCGAAGCGGAACGTCATGTTTAACTCACTTCCATTTACATTTGAAAACAGTTGTGAACTGTATTTGCATGATCTGCAATATTCCATCAAATATACCATCGCGTGATTTTTATTGTGTTTAACACTTAATGCGATTCTAGTTTCTTGTTCATCGTCTAAACACATAAAAGTGTGAGTTTTAGGGTTCGCTTTGCAGCTAATGAATTTCCCACTTGATTGATTTTGAATTATTTTGATGTTATACGAATGAGTGCAAATGATGAATGTGGGTCAATCAGTTACTGAATCATTTGAAAGTAATAATTTTAAAAATCTCAAATAAAAATGCCAAGCGAAATGTTCATCATTTTGAAGAAGGTTTGTATCACATTTTGCACACATACGTGGATGGCTGTGGCGTAGTGGTAGTCGTCGTCGCTTGTCACGGGGCAATAGCAATAGTCTAAGTACAATGAGAAACACACTGGACAATGAACAGAGACTGGCGTGTGTATGGATAATAGACGCATTGAGATCCTGTCCGACTGCAACACTTGAGGTACTTACTCGTAGTAGAAGGAGCTGCAAATAGGACGTTTATAAGAACGGCTAAATAAGGAAAAGGAAAATGTATCCGAATGCTAGAGGTTCGAATTATGGAGGGCTCGCTGTACATAACAGCGCACTGCAACGTTCATTAGTGGTGATGTCTATCATACAATTTAATTTTCCCAAGGTGCAAAACAAAAAATTTGTGAGAATTTAAATATCTCCCTTTAACTACATTTTTGGGGCTAAGTATGAGTCCTTAACTGTAGTTCCATGTCCATTTTAAAGGGTTAAAATTGTATTTTTAAATTAAAATTCCTTGAAATTTGAATATTTCAGGATCATCAACCAACTCGTTTGCTGAATTAACTTAATTTAAACATTTCACTTGGTGCGATTAAGAACTCGTGCGTGTCTATGCGTCTGCATATCGCAATCGTTGCCCTCTCATCCATAAAAGATACATTTTAAACTAATTTTCTTATGTTAATTCATAACAGCTGACGGTTATGAAGTGCTCACCAATTACCAATTTTTTTCGGTTACTAATACGCGTCACTGACAGCCGAAAGATCATCAAGTTGTGTGTGTGCACTTCTTTGGCATTAAATTTAATTGTCTTCTTAAAGTATGTTTGTCCAGCGAAATTTCGAAGGGGTTATCAAAATACATATAATATGATTGGGCAATGTGTGTGCGCGTCCATTTAAATTGTTGAAAACTTCTGTGCGCTTCGCTCAAGAGACTCACTTGAGCATAAAATGCCGTGCGCGGATGTATCTCAAGACATCTGTTTTAATTAACATAGCCAACGAGTAACCTAAGAGCGCCGTAAAAAAATAAAAAGTAATAATAAATTTGTATGGCCGAAAATTTTTTCCGTGTTAAATTTGGGGGAACGCTTCCTGGATTTATTTATCTCTCTTCTTTTTCATCTCCGTTTTTTTTTTTTTTCGTTTTTTGGGCAATTAAGTGACTTTGTTGTTGCTTATGCTACTATACCCGGTGGTGGTGAGTAGTGGTAGTCGTATAGCGATGTTGGACAAAGTCGTGTCTGTAAATGTGCTATAATTAATTAAGGTCATAATTGTTTAACGAAAAGGGGTGATTCCTTGGCTAGATAACAATTTTAAATTATTACACCAATCCGATGGTTAAATTTAATTTAAACAAAATTTTAAAAAAAAAATTAAATAACGAAACGAATCCGGAATTAGTTATCCCGTGTAATTGTAAATGAAACTTTGCTCACATCATTTACGATCAGAATAATCAATTACACCATGCTAAGGTAAATTTTAATTAGTGAAAAAGACTTGACGGTGTTTCTCTACAATTTCAAAAACAAACTGAAAACTTCATAATATCATTATCACGCTAAATCGCATTCTACTTGATTCCGTTACTATAGTCTTAATTCTTGTATAAAAAATGGTAAAAAAATGCGAGGTTAGGTTAGGTAGCAGTCGCTGCCAGTAACAAGTACTAGCACACTTATGTGGGTCTATAGAGGCAAATTGTGATTCCAGGATCTTGGGGGATATTTACCCTGATACTCATGAGAACCATTTGGAGCTTTGTATAAAGTGATAAAGACTTCCTACGTCTTTTGTGCTAGATCACAGTAGTATTTTCCCAGTTGTAGTTTTCTAGCACGAGAAAGAGCTGGGCATGAACGGAGAAAATGTGTTGGGCTCTCTTTTTCTTCTTCATCTCTGCAACTTTTACAGAAGTCATTTGAAATGATGCCAAGCCTAGTTGCATGCTTGCCTATAAGGCAGTGCCCTGTTATGACACCGATAGTCCTACTTATATGTGGCCTTTTTAGGGACAAAAGGTAGTTAGAGTGGTTTAGATCTAGTCTAGGCCAGAACTAGACAGATTTTATTGACTGTGTCAATATTGAGTGTTAGCTTATATATGTAAGTAGCGAAGGGCATAACTATATTCTTCTTACCGGGTAGAATAGGTATTGTTGTTCCCAGTTTAGCGAGCTCTTCGGCTTTACAGTTCCCTGGAATGTCTCTGCGCCCCGGCACCCAGCAAAGGTAAATATTAAACTGCTTAGGCGTCTCTATAAGAGATGAACGGCAGTTGCAGATAGTCTTAGAAGTGGATGAGACTGATTCCAGAGATTTCAAGGCCGCCTGACTATCCAAGAAGATGCTAATATCGTTAGTTGATATTACATTCCTCTTGATCCAGGATAGCGCTTCCTAAATCGCCATAATCTCCGCTTCCGCTTGGTCTTTGGTTTTTTTATTTGATATCTTTGCGCCAGACAGCCTTAAATATAAATTAAGTACAAGAAGAAAAAAGTGCATACAAATAGGCTTGGATCACTGTTCCTAAATTTGTATTTTTTTATTTTTCGTAGGCTTTTTCGTTTCCATCAATACCTTCATGTCCAGGCACCCATACCGAAATTTGACTTTGCTTCTATGTGAGAGGAGTTGGAGAGTATTGATATAGCAAATAGGAACTAAGGCGGTATTTTCAGTTTTAACGAGGACTGCTGCCGGAAGCGTACTGAACTTATTATTTATCAGGGCATCTGAAAATACTAAATAACACTCCGCTATTATCATCTCTAGCAGTTTGCATTTCTGACGTTAAAAGAATACATTCGATTTACTCGTATTACTCGTTTTGACCAAGCCACTCTTCAACTATAAAAATTGAGCTAAATCGCTAAGGACGGTCCGAAAGCTCTCCATTTGGAACTTATAAACGGATACCAGACAGGGTTAGAAATGTATCAACTTCTCTAGAAAAAAGTGAAACCTGCAAGTTTCGGCCATAAAGAACGAGATGTGACGCAGTCGGTTCGTGTGAGTCACAGAGCGTTGGTCTATTTTTGGGTTTATCGGTGGCAGTATGGAGGTGTCAGTTGTTGCTCATGGCCGATCAAGCTCTAGCTAGTTCGTCTGCTATCTCGTTTCCTTCGATATTGCTGTGTCCGGGTACTCGGCACAGTCTAACCTAATGGTGCCCTATGGCATTTAGTGCATTGCGACATTTTTGATCTGCCTTTGATTTTATTGTGTTTGATCCTATTGCTTTAAGAGCTGGCTGACTATCCACCAGAATGATTATCTCTAATGGAGAGAGATCGCTTCCTTTTATGAATATTTCAGCCTTTTCAATCGCCAGTAGTTTCGCTTGAAAGACACTGCATGTATCCGGTAATTTAAAAGATTCCTCTTTATGTAGTGCATCTGGGTAGAACCCTGCTTCAGTAGCTTAGTCCATTTTTGAGCCGTCCGTCGCGACGTCCGTAAAAAGTGTTATTTCCTTGTTTGACAGCCAGTCTTTCCCACTGGGAAATAGGATTGGGTACATTCAAGTTGAAGTCATAGTGAGGAGTAATGTAGACTAACGTCTTGGTTAATATTTCAGGGTTGTATCTCCTCAGTTGCTGTATTTCTTCGAGTATCGGCGCATGTCCATACGTCGATTGTTTTAGCAAATCGGATTCTCCTAGCCTGAGGGCTCCCTTTGCTGCTGCGCCTTTGATGAATATGTCAAGGGGAAGGTAATGAAGAATCATATCCAATCCCGCTTGTGGTGTACTTCTTACTGCTCCTGTCACGCCGAGTGCCGCTAATCTTTGCACTTTGTTTATGTAGCTTCTTACTTACGTCCACCATCCATAGGTGATGATGGATTAGATGATTGCAGTATACATCCAGTTGATGATGTAGGGTTGTAGTCTCCATCTTTTCCTGAAAGTTCTTTTACAGGCGTAAAATCTTATTTCAATATTTTAGTCTCCTTGGAGTCTAAAATAATTCCTCCTCTTCGCCTCCTTTGGGAGGTTGATTGTGGTTCTTTCGACTTGTAGCAGGGGAAAATCTCTGATCTTGTTTCTCCTGGTGAATAGGACAAGCTCGGTCTTTTGCGGATTCACGTTAAGACCATTTTGCTTTGCCAATACCAAAACTAATATCCAAGTAATTAGTAACAAAGATCTCCATAGGCCGCAGTTCTTGAAAAGGCCCACCACCATTATTAAAAAAAAAACTGTAGTTTTAGATATTCCAGTGAATTTGTTAAAAAGACATTCAAAAGAATCAGTACAGCGTCACAAAATGTTTGTAGGCCTCAAGTTAAATGATGTTCATTAAAGCATAATAAAATAAGAATAGTAATATTAATTTGGCAGCACTGATATATGAATAGTTTCAACAGAGTATTCCGTGGAACGCCAGTCAGACTTAGGTATTTTATGTTGATACAATCAGACCTGGAATTACGGTACTTTATCACTTTGAAACGCATTAAACAAAACAATGTAATCAATTCAACCAATTTTCACCACATATGGATATGGTCCTTCTCTATCGACACAAAGATCGTGACAATATTTTGCGTGTTTTTTTTTTTTTACATTGCCGCATCCCGTTTTCCTTCAAAGCAGAAACACTGGTCCTAGGCAAAGACACAAATTTGATATTCAAGGGCAAAACAATAAGATAACGCCATGTAGACGTTTTTTTTTTTTTGTTTATTTTACGACACGATATATAATTCAAGAATGTGAATTTGTGAACAAAATCATACCAGTAATATCTATGAGCTTAGGTCCACCTCTGTTTAACCTTCACGAATCAGCAAATATGCACACACAGATACACAATCATGATGTTGCATCATTTGCACCCAGCAAACAAAACTTTAGAGCTTAGAGACAATCTTTGTACGTACACAGAAAAAAAAAGTAAATAAATCCGCATATTCGTGGGGTGGATAGAGATACATACATAGATACTCGCATAGAATGCCCATGCGGATGATTTTCTGCATGTGACACACATTCCTTTCTTTATGCCTTTTAAGTGCCATCAGGAATTCTTTGCACGCTGGATTTTCGTTGCATGAAATGCAAAAACAAACTCGTATCTAAACACAAAGCGGGAAATATTGTAATAATTTATAGGATGCAGTTTTCTCACGTTTACATCAAAACAAACGGTGAGCAGAAGGCAATCCTTAGCCGGTCCATGATATACCGTGAAATGAGGAATTATAATAGACAAGCAGATACGTACGAGTGCAAACAGCACTGGAACGATCCGGAAAGAAAGTAGCTCCCCTGAGTGGTTATAGTCCTCTCCATTTAACACTGCGGCGCGGCGACCGATGCCAATTCTTCTTTGTCTTCTTCTTCATTGTCGTCATGTATTTCGACGTGTCTCGATGGATAGCATTTAATGCCGCGCGCCGTTGTTGCAGACGAAGTGTATGTAATCTACACACAAAGGTGTTGATGCTTTTGATAGATACACTCGATAGCTATTGTATCTATAGTATAGCAGAGGAGGATACATTTTGCTCCTGTGTTGACAGTAATAACTTATAGATAAAATTGTGTCACTGCGGGAGTGAAAACATTTCCAGATACTTCACATCACCATTGTTTGATTGTACACGCTAAAATGTCCACGAAGAGGGTCAGATACATCCATAAGAGAATCGAAGGGTCCAAGTAATGATCCATCTTCTTCTTGAACTGTGTTTTGTTCTTATTCTTGTACTTAAGACTATATGAACGGTATTATTCATGACGTAAATGCGCGCGCGTGAACAAACACTCGATGTTATGGGTAAAAGGGCGCATCCAGCAGATGCAGCACGCAAATAAATTTAATTCAATTGGAGACACAATGTTTATGCAACTTGAGGTTTCATGTTGAAAGGCAGTAGGACAGGCCAAAAGAAATGGTGTGACTGTGTGTGTGAAAATAACGATTCATAAGTGTCCCGTTAGTAGCTAGCGGTAGTCGATGAATGGCATAATGCAGACGAGAACGGGACAGTGAAAACGAATGTGAATGAACTCCGGTTACAGCATGATCAAGTTCGCATCTCAACTCTTTTGTTTTGATTTTTTTTTTTGCATTTCACGTGATTCGAAAACAAAGGTACTTCAAATGTCACATTTATTAAATCACACTTAACACTTTGTAGCTAAGGATTGACAGTTGTTTTCTAGATCTTTTGAGGGCGATAGATGCCCTAGCTCAGGACGCCGAGCAAAATTTGTATGAAAAGTGGGAGATTCGGAGTCTGCGCATGTAGGATTTGCGGCGGTTCTTCGGACGAACAGTTATTTTATGTAATATGTAAGGGATTCAACAAACTTGCATATTCTAAAGTTTCGACGATCAAACACCCACTGAGCATCTACAAATCTTCGCGTATGTGGTATACCGTATAATACTAGTCTAAAGACAAAGTAAAGAATCAACTAACTTACTTTACCCAACGGGCTCCCGACCCGTGAAGAGTCTCTGCCTGAGACACGGCAGCCTTTCACTCTCTTTGATCCCGGACATACTGCTTCCAGTTGTCTAGACCAAGTGCACTGGTATCCGCGGTAGCTTGGTCCTTAAACTGGAGGTTCGGTCTTCCTTGTCGTTTCGAACCTAGGGGTTGTGATTCGTAGATCCTCTTTGCGGGAGAGCATTGTTGTCCATTCGCTCGATGTGGCCGAGCCAGTGTGTCGACGTGTTTTCGCTTTTCGGGCTACATCCACATCTTGGTACAGCTCATAGAGTTCGCGGTTATATCTTCTCTTCCATTCGCCTTCCTCGCATACAGGACGGAATATCCGAAAAAGACTCCATACAGCAGAACTGGCAGGATCAATGTTTTGTAGAGTTAGGAGTTTTGAACCCATTTGCTTTGCCAAACCGGAGAAGCAGCGGTTTCCTAGGGTAATTCTTTCACTAAAGTGTCATTCGTGGAGTTGATGTTTACTCCGAGGTTGGTAAACTTCTTAACCACTTCGCTATTGCTGCCAACAGTGAGGTTTTGTCCTAGGCGGTGGACAGATGTTTCTTTGTCTGTTGACTTGGTTTTGTCCTCATTCACTTCAAGGCCAACTCGTTTCGCCTGTTCTTCAATTGCCGTAAAAGCCTCTACCGCGACCGATAATGTCGATGTCGTTCCCATATCCCAGTAGCTGGACAGATTTGTGAAAGAAAGTGCCTTCTGTATTTACACCTATTGTGCCCCCTACAAGTTCTCAAAAAATTACTTCAAATATCTGCAAAAAACGTGTTTTTAGGACTTTCAGATTGGTATATCGCAAAATTCTGACATCCTTAAGCAATTCTGTTATCAAATTTAGATTCAGCGTCAAATAATCTACCAGAAATTATGTGTCTCATTCTTGTTACAAAAAAAAAAATTAAATTTTGTAGACTAGTATTACCTGCATCTGTGGTCTGTGGATTTATTGTATTCGCTTCACTTCCTACCTTGGAATTTAGCAAGCAGCGTCTGGCATGCAGTCAGAGATTTAAAATCCTCGCGCCACAGCAGGGCAAATAGCCAAATCAACACGAAAAGTAACAATCTGAGATGCATAATTCATTGGGTGTCCATCCATTCATTATAAATGAATCTAAACTCGGAAGGAGTGTAGGAACGCACGCCACTGCCGGGTCAGTGCAACTAGCAAATATAGTATTCCTCCTCATCTCGTTCTTTTGCGCGAAGGATCAGCGATGTCCCCAATAAAACATTTGCTGGTGGAGCTGTCAACCTGCCCTCACCACAAAACGCAATAATGAAATCGAATCAACACCATTCACCACGCATCACGGAAATAAAAACAAACAACCTGCGCATCCGCTGCGGACCGGATAGGCGTCTTCACAGAAAACAAACAAAAACGAAAATGTATCTCACCAATTCGATATCGAGTGTGTGTGTGAGTGTGTGTGCTGCAATATAAATCCTGTGGAAATATGATGACAATTTTCATGAAATAATTTTTCATTGGAAAGTCCCAAGGATTGCGGTAGCTGCAAGATTTTTAACTCTCGTACGAGTACATAGCGCAGACGCCGTCTCGCCGCTGCTGATTATACTTTGTGCTGGAGCTGATGCTGGAGGGGAGCAAGGTGACAACCGCGCACGGAATCTCATTATGTCGCTCTAAAACTGATGCATTGCAGTTTGTCTAGTTCTGGAGTCCACTTTCCGTCCAGAGCGCAGCAGTTCGACGCAGCAATGCTTATGAATCAATTTAATTCCTTCATCATTGTTAAGTGTGTGGTTTTTTCTTTCCCTACCGCCATCTGTGTGGCGCTTCGATGTAATGCACATCGATTCCGTCTGTTGATCGTTTCTTTATGTTTTTTTTTGTTCCTTGTCATATGTAGCGAGTCCATCTGAATGGAGCTCAGCCATCATCACCACAATGGAATATTGAAAAAAAAAAAACAAAGAAACACTGGCGACATCGTCTTGGACATGAAGATGACGACGTGTGGTAATCGGCGATCGGTGGACTTGTACTCGTATCTTCGTTGTTGTTGTTGTTGTCTTTGCGTCGATGTTGTCGTCGCCGATTAGGCACTGGGCAAAAAAAAAAAAGCAGGAAGTCTCCATTCCAGCAGCAGCAGCAATGTGCGCGCACACGATCAAATGTTCCATTTAATACTCGTAATATTATTATTGTGGCGCTTAACTAAGTTTATCGCAATTCACACACAGAGGCATTGCAGACAGTCGTTATAATCATCATCATCATCAGCAGCATCGGTCATAAGGTGATTGGTGGAGACCATGGGAGGCAACATTTGTTTTATTTATTTATTACCGATGACGTAATAGTTTTACTGGCGGGCTTCAATGCATTTTGGGCATATGGGCCTTGGGAAATGTCGACTGAATAATGGGTTCAAGGTGAACGATTTAATCAAAGTCAGTTGGCATTGGCACAGAAAGGTCTTGATTTCAAATTGGCGCACACTTTCAGAAGTTAGGGTCAACTATGTACGTCATAGGCTTCGCTGCATAAAAGAAATGCAGATGACCTTAAATTCTGAGAGTTTTTCTCCTCCACTTAGCTATTGAAAACTTCAATTTGATAGCTGCGAAGGCAAAACAGCTGGAAAAAACTCCTGTGAATCATAAGCAAGTACAAAAATAATACACAACTCTCCAGTTATCCTGGACACCACCCATAGACTTAGTTGAAATTGAAACCTATCATCTGAGTTTCCTACCACTACGTCGATCTGTCTGTCTCTCGTTTTCGTCCTTCATGTGCTCGCGCTGTGTGTAAACATTATAAGGATATTCAAATCCCCTTTAGCGTGTGTAGATTATATAAAAAAAAAAGGCGGTCTTTTAAGCTATAAATTCTAGATGGAAAGACTACAATGGATTCCCAGATACGTCGTAGTAGCAGGTGATGAAGGAATAATAAAAAAAAATGGAAAAAAATACAAGAGCTATTCTCTGATACATCACTGGACAAAGACAAATAGAGATGCTACTCGGGAATCACAATCACTAAAATTTAAACCATTTAAGTCTGGCTTAGAAGAGTTAAAGGATTCTTGGCACGAAACACCTCAACAAATTGAGCCTGGAAGAAAAAACATCCTACAGGCACTGAAATAATGAGTAGGAAACTCTTTCACTCCGCAGTAAGGCTCCCCAGTTAGGTAAGGTTAGGCTGAGAAAGGTTGAGAGGCTGAGCTATCCCAAAACACTAGGCAACAGAGTCCCTAAGAATCTATCCAAGGATGGCACCTAAATCGCCACGATTTCCTCAAAGCATTTTATTACCCTGCAAAATGTACGAACGAGTCTATGGTTGATTCGGCCTACCTCCTCCAGGTTACTAAAGAGGTAGGAGCCTAAAATATTCCTGCGACTGCGTGCTATGCCCTGACAAACACACAAAATATGTGCGATATCTCTTGCTACACCGATATCATTGCAGTATCTGCAAATATCCGTACCTATGAGTCCGAGCCTCTTGGCATGTTTGCCCAGAAGGCAATGCCCGGATAATATTCCTACAGCTATTCTCATTTCTACCCTGCTAAGTCTAAGGATGTCACTAGTCTCTTTACGGTCCAGCACCGGCCAAAGTGCCTTGGAAACTCAGTGTCCTACAACGTTAGACCATCTATGGTCAGCCCTTCTCGTGATCGTATCCTTTACCTTTAATTTAATGCAGCAATGTGGAGGAGCTACTTCCTCCGCCTTGGGTAGTGGCAGCTCCCCTCCTTTCCTTGCCAACTTATCAGCAAGCTCTTTGCCTTCTATTCCGGAATGACCAGGCATCCAACATAGTTTTACCCTGTTCTGCGTGCATAATGCCCTGAGCGGCAGCTCCTGATTAGTGTCGATTTAATAAGACCTCCAGACTATCAAGGTGCCTTGAGTCTTCAAGTAATTTTAAGATTCACCAGTAGTTTCTCTAGCTTTTTTAGGTCCTCTAAGGCTTCCAGCTCCTGTAGACTCTTAAAACACTTTAATTACTCTTACCTCTTCAAGCATCACAGTTGTGTCCTTTGCACGTTGCCTTGCTGCATTTGGGCTTTTTAATAGTGTCGTTGAACTCCGAAGACTACAAATGCCCACCCACCGGCCATCTTCCATATTAAGTACTCAATAACCCTTAAGATACATTATGTCAATATGGTGATATTATTTTTGGGGAGGCAAGGATATCAGTAGACCAAAGAAAAAACTGAACTCCTTAGTCTTTTTACGTTAACAACCAACCCATAGTTAAGACTCCATTTAAGTCATCCCAGCTCCAAGGGACATCACTTGAAGACCACTTAGAGCCCCACAAGAATTGGGGCACACACACACTGCAGTCCGCTAAAAATGTATCTACTAAAGTGACTCGCGCATATATGTATGAGCGCATGATGTCTTTCGGTTGGTCATCTCAACCTCTGGAACCACCACACGTAGGTAATACAATGACCTGTTCAAATTCAGGTGATGTAAACAAACAGGTGAAATGATTTTTCATCGTCCACCTCACACTCACTTTTGCACGAAAATGTGGTCGTCTCTCCTTCTTGTACAAGTATCCACTGGCAGTTCGTATCTCATTGCCCATGTCCAGGCAAATAAAAATAAAAATACAAATTTCCAAAAACGAAAAACCTCCGACAGATAACATTTTCGTGGAGTTGCTGGTTTTTTTTTTGTTTTTTTTTTGAAATACTCAAGTGAAACATCAAGTTTATGTATGTGTAACTCTATAAGCGCTGTTTGTTTGTTTACCGGTGGTGCTATGTTGTCGGTCGGTTTGACCCTTCCATCCGCCACCGAAAATTGGGGGATACGCGTGTGCAGGTGTAATTTTGTGTTTTTATTATTTTTGTTTTTTTATTTTATGCTTGTTTTCATCATCAGTCCGGTCCTTAATGTGAACAGGTTTTCCTGTCCTTCTTCTTCTTTTCTTTTTTTGTGAACAATTACACCGATGTTCTTCGGGCGGGGTACAAGGTATCCACCCGTGGATGGATGTGGATGGATGAAGATCGTCGCGTCATCTTCGTGTTGCATGGTGGTGCTTTTCTTGTCGTTGCTACTTTCATGGCAAAAGTTCTGATATAGCGGATTAAGGGTCGGCTTTAATGCAGCAGGATGCAAGGTGTTTGGCGTTAGTATTTTTTTTTTCAATTTTTTGTTTTTTATTTTCGTGGTTTGGAGTTTTACTTTGTGGTTGTAGTTCTTTGTAGTTTCTTTTTCTCTTTTTTTGTGGGAGAAATCGTTTCAATTAATTTTGCAATCATGACAAGGATTTTGCACGCAGTTGTCCTTTTTGAGCGATTGGACATATTATTTCGGATTACTGCAGCCATTTAGAGGAAATTGAATTATTAAGAGGCGAACACTTTTCAAGAAGACTGCCTTTATTGTGGAGACTGTCTTTGTTAATGCAGCGACAACTCCACCGAGCGGACAGAAACAGTATCAGAGTGTTTGTCCAACCAAACGAGGTGTGCTTTCAGGAGGGGAATAAATGCAACAAATAAATGGCCTGAGAGTGTGCGTCTAAGACGGTGTCCAGACTGAGCGAAACATTTCAGAAACATTGCTTATAAAATGTTTCCCGATTATATCATTTTTGAAATGTTTTTCTTTCGTTGTGGACGCGATGAAAACTTCTTGAAGATGAAACAATAATAAGAAGAAAAAACACTTGCAAACATTTTTTTTTTTGAAACAGAGAAAATTTAGAAGGTTTTACAAGATCTTAAAATCGACAGTGGATACAGAAATTTCGCGAGGTTGTCAAGCGATGAATTTGAGTTTCTTGTTAATTTGATCCGTTCTAGAAGAAGAAAAACAAAAAACGAACTACAGATCGACCATTAGTGTTGGAGAACGTTTATCAGTCACTCTTCCTATGCCCTATGCATGGCAATAAGGCGTATCCTATAAGGCAACATGGCGTGATGCTTTACTTGCGGTTCGATTTGCATGATTTATGTACTCCACGCCTTTCTTGAAATTTTTATTTTTATCTTCACAAAAAACCACCACCATGTTTCTGAAATGTTTCGTTCAGTCTGGAGCCCAACAACCAAACACAAAATCGTTATTTATTACAGATCGTCAAGCCGCAATTGAAGCCTTAAATTTTGCAATCAAATCATAAAAAGTGGTTGATAAATGCCAAGAAAAACTCAATCGATTGTGGAATCAGACTAGAGTCCAGCTCACTAGGGAAAAATGTTTATATATCTATAGGTGCTGTTTTTTAATACTATCAGAGCTGTGTCGTGATGTGCTTAATATAAGCAACAACCACAAGCAGAGATTTGCCAGGGCAAAATATGCATCAACAGGCTCATCATTTAGTGCTGGTGTTAGTGGTTAGTCTACGTTACTTTACAACACTACCACAAGCAATAAATGAACAAAAAATAAGAACAATACATATACATTATCAGTACTTATATGCGAGGAACTACATTACGCAATGTTGTTAAGGGCAATACACATTTACGTTTTTTAAAACTAAATCTGAGAGCAATGAATCAGTCTGGCTCATATTCAGAAAGATATGGCCAAGTTGCAATGGGTCTAAGTCAAACGAACTGCTACCAAGAACGCGCGTCGACATCACTATATGAAACGGAACGATGATTTTCAGAGTATAGCCGTGGTCGCATGCCGCTTTGCCAATAAATGCGTAATTATATAAATTCGTTATTGTAACGGTAGGCGATACGGCTATACTCTGAAAATCATCGTTTCCTTTCATCTTTTTTCGTATTTTTTAGTTAGTTTTTTCCGTAGTCGGAATTAAGTTTTCATAGCTTCAGCTTAATTTTTTATTTACAACTTTTTAGTTTTAGAAAATATGTAGTGTATGTATGTAAGTAAGGAATTTCGTATTCTACTTGTCAAACCCTTTCATTTGAAACCAATATTAAGAAGATCGTAAAGATAACACCAATCCACCATCTTAGTGCATCCGCCATATTGAATTTAAAATGATTTCACCTATCTTATCGTATTCTTCTTGTCAAAACTTTTATTTGATACCCATATTAAGGATGTAGTAAAGATAACGGAAATCCGCCATCTTGGGGGCGTTCGCCATATTGAATTTAAAATGATTTCACTTAGCTTATCGTATTCTTCTTGTCAAACCTTTTCATTTGATACCCATATGCAGTAAAGATAACGGAAATCCGCCATCTTGGGGCATCCGTCATATTGAATTTAGAATGATGTCATATCGTGTTGTATTCTACTCGCCAAGCCCTTTCATTTGATACCACTATCAAGGCGGTTGTAAAGAAAAAGAAGAAAAGAAAAAAAGAAAATCCGCCATATTGCTTGACGCGCTCGTCATACTGAATTTTCCTGTAACGTCACATAGCCTAGGACACTCTCCGCACCAAGACGAATCCAACGACAGCTCATGTGTTGAAATCGGTTCCATAGTTTAGGCTGTAGCTGTACGAGGTGACATCCTTACATACAAACATACAAACAAATAAACCCAGCCTGTCGGGTATAAAAAGTCGTTTATTCATTTTCTGGCAAATGCCCAGTTCTACCGAGAGTCTGGGAATGCATACTGGACAAATTTTCTCTCGACGACCTTAAAGAGACATCAGAGAAAAGGATTGGAGAACTAACTCTCTTCTTAAATTCCACTCTAACTCAACATAAATCTGAATAAACCGGTCACCTAAAGTTGTGGTATCAAAACAGCGATATTTGGGTTTTCTTTCACCTGAAACCACCACTTCTACCTATGTACCTCAACTACCTAATGCACTTTGTGATTTAATGTTTTACCAAGGCTGGATCAATATAATTGTCCCCAAAAGGATTCGGTTAATGCATATCGGTGGGCCTCTCAGCACACTACCCTGATCCGGTCCGGTTTCTTTCGCATCATTTTAAATGGATTATGTTCGATTTACAATGTTTAAGAAGTTAGTCTTTGTAAATCTACTTGGAAACAGCTGGCTATTTAAACTTACCCTTAAAATGTAGCAGACAAACTGTAGGACATGCGAGTCGTCGTGAGAAGCGAGGCTTTAAGACCGCAAAAATTGACACTAAATAAAGGTTTCACTGAAGGGGTTTAGTTATTTGAGAATCCAGTCCAAAAAAATGCACACCTTCTATAAGACCGAAGGTATATTGGCTGTTTCTGAGCAGATAGTATTCTTGCCTTTGCGTGACCGCTGATCTCAAGATCGTTAGTCAGTATTTTACTTCTGAGCCACGTTTACTGCGCTAAAATACATTCCATAATCCTGGTGATGGTATTCGTGCTGCTGTGTGAGTGATGCTCAAATAAACGTTATTCACTTCCGCCAGAACTGCAAGACAGGATTTTATAATTCTAAATACCCTTGCAGAGTTTAGAAAAGTCTTAAACCTATATTCCACGCATCACCTTAGTGTCTTAAGAAAAAAAAAAATAAATAAAGAAATGTCAAAAAGATCTCGCAATCCGATTTCCAAGTCCAAAGCAATTATTTACAGTCAGGCTTTATGACCTCCACCCGATCCCATCGCATTCAGCACGCAATAAATCATTCTAAATCAAACATAGGCGAGGATAATTCCATTGAATTCGAATGCGAACAAGGAAGCAAGGATTCCCTTTTCTTTGGCATGAATCAAATCTGAGTTGTCACACTGGGGAGGACAACCGAGGACAATCGATATTGTTCTCGTGCCAAAGACACATCCGTGTAAGAGTCATACATCAGTCAAAGTTGGTAATTGTTTTGCGCCACTGAAAATCAACAAAACGACATCAGTCTATTCATTTACTGAAGAATCCCTGTTCCGTGTTGGATTTGGTGAAGTCATTGTATCGATTTCGATGTAACCAGGAAGACAAGACAATTTTTGGTTATGTCATGTTTGCACGTCTATTATTATTCGACAGGGACAGAGGTAACGGCTGCAAAACGGGACTAACTTTTTGTTCAAAATGCGCGCCTATTTTCGTCCTTTTTTTCTCGGGCAATGTGAATGGATGTTTCTGGAAGAAATGATAAACTTTATTTGCACGACTGTTAAGAAGATTTTTTAACTCTCCATTTTAAAATGAATTCAGTTTTAGGTTAGAAGTGGTTGTCAGTAAACAGCTATGTAACACGCTTTCTTTTACGCTGGGAAAATGAGCATAAGCGAGCATCTTTAGAGATCCTTGAAAAGTTCAATTTAACACATGGCCCAATAGCTGAAGTGCTCAATCGTACATGCGCCAGATGAAGCGGCAGGCCTTTCATAGTTTTTTAATTAGCGAGAGCATAGAAGTATGCTTGGCGGTCTCTGTATCCCCACGACGCAGTCAGGTCTTAGATTGACTCTTGCCCATTTTCTACATTGAGAGAGTCTAAAATTCATTGAGATCTGCGCCCTAATTAACCTACAGAGAGGCATCAAGGGCGCTAACATATGTAAACGTTTTCTCTGACAACAAAGCCGAACTCAAGGCTCTGAGCTCCTACTCTTTGGACTCAGGGCCAGGACTGGTAAATTGCTGCTTCAATTCTCTCCAATTCCTAGCAACTTATAATAAAGTCAAAC